>SCLH01000470.1:876-11866 GCA_004367855.1 Oikopleura vanhoeffeni | reverse complement strand
TTTTTTTTTTATATTTCTGGAAGCAAACCAGCCACGAAAATGACAATGCAACTAAAATTAGCTTCCTATCACTTATGAGTCTCGTGATACAGCCTCCGTCGGTTACCCCCTTAAGTATCATAAATTTATTAAATTTGTTATCAGTTTACTTTAACAAGGGCCGCGCTAAATGACAACTCAGTGCGAATTGGTACTGTCTGAGTACACGGATTAACGTTTTGCACCCTTTGAAAATCTAAGAGGGTATTCGACAATATTTTTTCATTTGCATTTTTAAATCCGTACAAAAGCATCCTCGGAAAATTCTAACAAAACAAAACCTGAATTTGGCCGTTTGAATAAGGCGTATGATAACCGAGAAGGAGAGATGGGCGGTTGGTGGGCTGCAGATACTGATGTGAACCCTTACCTTCAAGTTCAATTCGGCATGTTTTATGAAGTTCGTGGGATAATTACACAAGGAATAAGTTAACTATTCCCACATTTTTAAATGCATGTATTTGAACATAAAGTTTGAAAAAATCACTTCCAAATTGCACTTCCAAATTAGGATTTCCAAAAACTTTATTTTGATGCGGTTCGACTCTACAGTGAGAACCAATCACCGTGCGGTCTTTCACTTTTATGGCAAATTATAATAAGGCTTTTGATAGAAAATTAATATATCAAAATTGGATTATGCTGCACACTCATTGATTCAGCACACTCTTGACAACATCGTTATTTTCTTTCAAAAACAGCACGTGATTGTGATCCTAGAAACCAGTATTAAAATTAAATTTTATGTCCAAACAGTTAATTTCAAATCTTTTGGGGCCCGATCCAAAAAATTTCATGATTTAGTTTTTGAGCCTAAATTTTTCGAGGTTATTCAGAAATAAGTTTCTCATTATTTCGCAAATTGGCTGAGACAAGCCTACAGGGTGAAGTCCACATAATTGGAAAATAAATTAAAGTTTTTATTCTAAAAACTAATACATAAATGTAGTAAAACTGATTGTGAGGAAGTGATTACGGCAGAACAAGCGATGAAAATAAACATTGGACAAAAAGTTTTTCCATCAAATACATGGGCGGCGAATCATCTGGCCAGGGATATTTTGAGGACTTGATGGATGATAAAGGACAACTAATTGTTTTTGACGGAAATTATGATCAGTACGCACAAGTTATCAACACATTTCCACAAATTATACTCACAAAGTCAATTCGTGTTTATCCAAAGGAGACCAAGGATAGGGTCAGAAATTGTAATTAATGGCAGATTTTTTTCTGGGATGTCAGTTTTCAAAAATCACACTAGATCATGGCTTTAGTACACACGACGTATAAACTTCGCAGAACGTTAGCATTTAGAAAAACAAAAACTGTAAATTCGGCTGGAGAATGCAAGCTTAAATATGTTTAAATAATAATGCTTAAATGCAAGTTTAAATATTTTAATATATTTTAAATATGGCTTTCTTTGAAAGTATTCCAGTATTTTTGAGATTTTTATTTTGAAAATTTCAGTACATTTTCATAGCATGTCATGACATTATAACTGTATAAAATGTAGAAACCAAAATCAAATAAATTGAATAAATAAATAGTGTAATACACACTGTGTATTCTGCTCAAATTTAGAAAATCTAGAATACAAATAGAAATTTTTTATGCCTTTATCTTTTGTTTAATAACGCTTAATAACGCCTGTCTATTTCTAATATTATATAAACGTTTATAATCCTACAAAAGAACAGTATTGCAGCTTTGAGAATGGAATTAATTGGTTGCAAAGCAGAGTGTGTCAAATCTCTTGGTGCATGTTCAAACTCGCTTCCAGATATTGATAAATTATCGTCCGATGCATTTTCAGCAAGTACTTATGTTGATGGCAATGAACCAGAAAAGGGACGTGTTGCATATGGAAGTTTTGGGAAAAATGGTAAAAAGCTGCATAAAATAACGGTTTTTGGAGCTAAAAATGCAAATACTTTTGATAATGCAAACAAAAAATGTGAAACGGTTGGAGATGCATTAGTGTCAGTTCATTCAGATGACGACCAAGATAATATTCGATATAGGTAGTCAACTTTGATAGTTTTTTTTTAATTTTATAAGCTAAATGAGCTCACTGAAAATTTGTTATATCGACAATAACGACTAGAAATTGTAGAGTCTCCAACATATCTTTTGATTCTTAAGAAGGTGGTCAACGCAGAAGAATTTAATGCAGTTTCAGAAAATATACTTTTGATATTTCTGCGATAAAAATTAAGCTTCAAAAATCAAAATCAAACTGCCAACATGAAAGACTACTTTCTAGAATAGTACTTTCGGGGGTAGTAAGGACTCTTAAAATCCCACTTATCGAGTTCAAATACAGAATATCCCCTATTCACACTTTTGTGAATATCCCGGCCCTGATTAGGAAACGTAGTGTGTTGTTAAGTAGTAGAGCCGGGATATTCACAAAAGTGTGAATAGAGGATATATCCCTTATTCACACTTTTGTAAATATCCCGGCCCTGATTAAGAAACGTAGTGTGTTTTTAAGTAGGAGGGCCGGGATATTTACAAAAGTGTGAATAGGGGATATAAAGTTTTGAACGTTCTAGGAAAAATAAGCTACTTACACATTTTTGTCCAGATTTGCGTTGAGCACCCCCTTAATGGATGATATAATAGATATTTTAATGAATTAATCTAGTTATATTATTTTTAGGAAAAAATGTTGAAAATTTTTTCGAAAAATATTTGAAAAAAGTTCGAAATACTTTTTAAATTTGTGAATGTGATTTAGCTGATCAATTTATAAAAATTTCGATTGCAATTGCTAATAATATTAAACAATCAGGGAGAGAATTACAGAATATTTTCAAAATATCCGGGAGCGCCTCAAGTCAAAATTGAAAAAAACTTCCATAAACATTGATGATTTATCCATCTTTTTGCTAATTTTTTTAATAAAGGTTAATTAATTTGCCTGTGCGCAGCATTTGTGGATACTCTTTTATATCTGATCTGCCAAACCCTTATGAAGTTTTGTTTTTTCATAAATTATCATAAATAATGATTCATGAATCATGATATAAATCGTTAAGAATATCTCAAGATGCTTCTCCATCCGAAGATAAAACTTGTTTCTGGATCGGCTTGGATCGAAAAAATGGAAATTGGGAATGGCAAGATGGTACAAAAGTTGACTACACAAATTGGAATTCAGGGCAACCTTCAAACGGAAACTGTGCATGTATGGACTCATTGAAAGGAACGGGTTAACCAATTTGAATAAATTTTCGACTGTATAATTTGACGTCAAAGCAATATTTTATGATTTTAGAAGGGTTAATAAAAAAGGTTCTGGAAATAAAAAGTGCATTGATCAACGTATTTTCCCAAAGTCAGTTAACGTTCCGCAAACAAAAAAAATTCTTATGAAAATTGCCTTTTTGTTATTTTCATTCATCAAATTATCGATTTGAAAAATCTTTATTTTTTAAAATATGAGGTCTTTAAAATACACTGGTGATATTTTCAAACTCATTCTCCGTTAGGAAAATACATTTTGAAACGTATAAAAAATAGGGTCTTGGTCTAGCGAAGCCGTAATACGGCTGCCGTATGACGACCTGAAGCCCTGTGGTCGACCTTAAATAACCGGTAGAACTTCAAATTAATCAAATGGACTTGACAGGACCAACAAAAAATTCAAGTACCAGAATTTTATTCAAATATGGACCAAGAAAATCGATACTCAATTTTTAACTTTAAAATTCTTTATTTCAAATCGTGTTAAGCAATCATAAACCGAGATGGTAAATATTTAAAAAAATACCCCGAAAAAGACTATAAATGGGTGACAATGAAGTGCGAGGAAAACCTATTGCCTTTTGTCTGCGAAGAATACGAGCCGTCAGATTGTTGGGTTTCAAAGGAATATGATAATAAGCAATGGCTCCAAGTTGATATGGGGAAAATAAAGTCAATAAATGGTGTTGCGATTCAAGGCAACCCAGCCGCAGATGAATATGTCACACAGTTCAAGGTTGCCTTTTCAGACGATGGGAAGGTACTTTAAGAATTGTTTAATGATAACATACATGTATAATTAAATATAAACATCTAAAATTCACATTAAAAATATTGAAAACTGAGCTAAAATGAACGATTAATTTTCTTTATATTTAAGGGAGTGGGGGACGATGTCTCAGCTTCACGTTTAATACTTTTTTATACATCTATTTTGTAGAGAATTTTCTGCCAAGTTTTTTTACTAATGAAATTTTTTTTGTTTTTTAGATTTTTTCAGAGAAAAGTTGCTTTTTCGGGGGTTGAAATTAATGGTTAAATTAAGGGTGACGATAATTGAGATTTCTTAGATAACTTTTTTGATTGCTCTATTTTGTAAAGAATTTGTCACTGAATTTTTAACTTTCAGGATTTTTTCTGAATTATGATTTTTTTCAAATAAAGTAGGTTTTAGAAAATGTATAGTGAAGAATTTCAACAAAAACAAGAAATTCACAAGTCGTTCCTGAGATTTTGGAGAGAAAAATCGGTGAAAACTCTTCGCTCGGACCTTAATACATGCTTTGCGGTAAATTTGATGCACAAATTAAAAATTTTCTAAATATTTTCAAGGAGGAGTAGGCTTTTGTGTGAGGCTCTCAAATAAGCTGTTTTGACCACTAGGGGCAAAATTTCCAAAAAAGGCATTCTCTCGGAGATGCGCATTCATATTTGGAAGTTAAATTGCAAATCACAAGGAAAAATGATGAGAAATGAATGAGGAGTAGGCTTTTTAGTGCTTTTAGGGACGCCTACTAAAAATCATTTTCTGAGCGTAAGTTGAAGTATCAGATGCTTTGAATAGTACTGGCAACTTCCTTCAAAGTTGTACTACGTATTTAAAATAAAATTAATTATTTCTGAAGCCAGGTTTCTCAGAAACTTCACTTGAAAATGTGTAAAAAAGACCCAAATTATCGACGCCCACTCCCTTAACCATATCCCTTATTCACACTTTTGTTATTATCCCGGCCCGACTACTTTGAAACACACTACGTTTCCCAATCAGGGCCGGGATATTAACAAAAGTGTGAATAGGGGATATATAACCGGACTAGGAATTTTGAGTTTCCGAAATTTTAAACATCGATTTTATTGTAATGTATTTCAAAATGGATGATTTTGCTCAAAAATTGGTCATTGTTAATTTTGCCAGACTGCAGATAGCCTGAATATGAATCTCCACACGGAATGCTCGATTTGAATCTTGCTTAATTTGACGAGAATGATTGAGCTACTTATTAGCTAAAGTTTATATTGTAAGGGAAAATATAATTCACCTCGGCCGATCATCTCCAACCATTTTGCATTACTTGAATTGTGCCTTTCGTCTTAATTCGTGATGGAGATCCATATCCTTTTCCCAACGGAACTCCATCTCAAAAACGTTTACTATCTCTATAGCGCGTGTTCGAATCCCATTTATGTTGTATAACTTATACAGTGATTGTATAAGTGATTGTCTTAGTGATTACACACCGATCAAATTTAGCGGTCCCAATATCAAGCATCCTTGCGTATAATCATAGTCAAGACAATCACTTAGACAACATCAGTGGGATTCGAACACGCGCTATAGAGATAGTAAACGTTTTTGAGATGGAGTTCCGTTGGAAAAAGAATATACATACCAATCAAAAATCTACAAAATTGACCAACCCTTTCACTTTATTTATTTAGGTATTTAAAACATACAAATCGCAATATATGATATAATATATATAATAAACGTATAATATACTCTAAAAACTCTTATCCATCTTGGCTCATCGACCAGAAAATAAGAATCTTTTCTCAAATGATAAAAACTTCCACGAGCAGAAAAATTCCATACTTCTGTCTAGACTACAACTCTCATCGCGTAGATTTTTATGCTAAACAATTATTAAAAATTGAAAACAATTACACCAGATATATGTATTGATTTGTGCTACGCAGCAAAAATTTCTCAGTATTATTTCTACACATTTACAACTCCAAAAACTGTTTAATACATCCAACTCGTGTATAAATTTCGATGTTACTGCTCGTATGCTTATATTGATCATTAGCCTGGTAACTTTAAACTTATTCCCTATTCTTTTAACAGGCAAATAAGTTTTTAAAGTGACCCAGGCATAATGATCGATATAGGTCAATGCCGTAGAAGTTAAAAGATCGAGCGAGAGAACATAAACAGCCTAGCAAATCTTTAGGAATTTTAGGACACATGTTAAATTGTGAAACTACAAAACTAGGAAAAAACAATTCATGGAAGATTTTTAAAGATCTCCCAAAACCTTAAAATTAACGAACTTCAGCAAGAGAATGAATTTTACAAATCACATTACTCTATTCTGCAAAAAAACTCAGAAATGGTTGGGATCGTCTTCGGTCTGAGGCATACTATATACGTATGTTTCGACAAATTAAACATCCAAACCAACACCTGAAGTATTTTAAACTTTCTTGAATTTCGGGCATATAATTTTTTGTAAAATTGCCATTTTCAAAGTTTTCCATAAATTCTAGATAACTGCTGAACTTAACTTATGTTATTTTACTTCCAAAAATCATTATGTTAAATTAATGCTTGAAAATGAATAACAAAAACGTGCGCATACCCAATGAATATATATATCCTTTAACACCTTCGCTGGATCTGAGAGATGTGGGTGAAAAAGCGGCTTCATGAGTGGCTAGGAGGGGTCTGAGGAGTGTCAGGTTTGGCTCCCTAGCCGCTTTTCAGCCTACATCTCTCAGATTCAGTGAAAGGTGTTAAAAGGATATAATATAATAATATATTATAATATTCAAGTTGTGACTTTAATCGGCCTTCGAAAATATAAGAATGTTCAGATATTCAAAACTTACAAAGAATATGGTCAAAATGGATTACCAAAAGAGTTGCTTTTCACTGGAAACGAAGATGGGTCGACAATTAAATATGCATACTTGAGGCATTCATACACTGCTCGTTATGTCAGAGTTTTACCGCGACTTTTTTTTGGCAGAATTGCGATGAGAGTTGATATTATTGGCTGTGGAGATCATGCTCGGACAGAGTGTACTTCAAATGCAAATTATGTTTTTGCGGATAAGAATTCAAATCATGTCACAGTGATGGATAACATATAAATTGTTTGTTAAAAAACTACAAATAAGTCTATTTCTTCATGCCTAATGAGATTTTTGGATAAGATAAATTAGTCTGCAAAAAAAATAATCGGTACTACTGAGCTCAAAAAGTTATACAGGTTCAAGAACCAATCTTTTAGAATATTTTTTTAAATATACTGAATTAACAACTTATTCAAAATTTGAGTGATAATCGAATAAAATAATTAATTAATACTCTAAAAATGAGTCAACACCTACCCCCTTAAAGTCGTCTCTTTTGGAAACCTGGTATGAGTCAATTATGTTCACGTGGAGCACCGTAGGAGGATCAACTTAAGCTTTTTTGTGCTTCATAATAATAGAAAGGGCCATATTTTTTGTGTTAAGTTTGTGTGAAAAATTAAATTATTGCAATATTAAATTAACTCATGTATTTTTCAAATTTTTTTTTTTATAATTTATCTTCGATAGAAATTTGGAGAAATCCAAGGTTTTTTGGTCTTAGTTTGATTAAAAAATCTTCATTTATCCAAATATGAAGTTGATTGTCCGGCTGACTGCGCAAGTGATGAATTTATTGACGGAATCGTATTTGGAACATCAACTTATGAAAGTGAAAGTTCAATTTGTCGCGCTGCAATTCACGATGGTAGAATTGATAATCATAACGGAGGTCTTGCTTATGCACAAAAAGTAGATAATACAAAGTCATTCAAGGGAGTGTTTTGAATCGGTATTGAGCGAGGACTTAATTTATATTTGCAAGTAATATTAAAAATAATTATAAAATGTTTGATATCATTCGGTTAAATTTTAGAGCTCAGTTTCAAAAAAAATTTCACGCGTCAAAAGTATTTCAAAAAAATCGTGAAGAAATTGAACAGTATAATAAAAAGTGTGATGTCTAGGGTGGACAAAGATTAAGACTTTAATGCTAAAAATTTGAACAAATTTATTTTTTTGTTGATATTACATGGATCGCGCTACAAATACATTGCGGTATAAATTACAATAAAATTTTTTATAAATTTTTAATCATTTTGAAAGAATTTTGATAGAAAAATACGTGACCGAAACGCCTGAAAACGCAAATTGATTTTGGCTGACTTCATTCGCTCACATTTTTATTTGTTTAATCGACATAAAATTTTATTTGCTATCTGAAAAGCATTAACTTATGATTGAGCGGGCATGAGCAGCTACTTCGATCGTCAATTTACAGCTTTAAATGCTATTTTACCCGATAAAATTTCTAATAATTATGTTGTCTTTTTTTTCAAAAAATTCCCGTTAAAGTTGTGAACACCCATCACCAATCGCCAATTAACTAACTAGTTTAAAAGTTATTAAGTTACGTCCGGTACTGACCCTATCTTTGTGACATAGACTTTGTTTCATTTTTAATAAATAAGACTATTTTAATTTTAGATTTACTAAATTTAAGTTATCCCGAATACTGATTATGAACACTTATTGTAGGGATCTAGTAATCACGGAATAGCGTCTGTAGATCTAGCGGATACAGAGGCGAAGAGTGCCTTCATTTTCGAGGGAGATGTTATGGGATGTGAAAATGGATGGACTGGATTCAGAGAATCATGTTATTTTATTCCGAATACAAATAGAGATAACCCTCTTTCAGATGGAGATGATGACGACCAAGACAAGTTATCTTGGGATGCAGCTCAAGCTAGATGCAAAACCCAGTCAGGATGAACAAATTCAAATAAAATATCATTTTTAATTTCTGTACTTTTGTAGTCCTGATAAGGCAATTTAAGGCGGAATATCGACAAAGTTTATTTTGTATGAAAATTTAGACTATAAAACGAATCAATTGAGGGGGTGGTGTGGATGAATTTTGACATTTTGGAGGCTTGGTACGGCTAAACTGATGACGGTAGACCATTTCTCATCAAGACACATGAAATAACTATCCTTAATCTCACGATTTCATCACACAATTCAGTACCACTCCCACCAACCATCTGGTTAACCACGGTTAAACACGAGTCCCTCAGCTTTTTTAAAGAAACAAGGATCCTAGAGCTTATATGGGAAAGTTTTGAGATTTGATGAGAATCCGGAAAATTGTCTGAATTTCAGTGAATAGGAGCTATTTTTTCGATTTTTGCTTCAGAGCTCAGTAATCTGGTTGAATATGCCGAAAAATGGTGTTTTTCAACGTTTTGATACAAGGCTTTTTCTGTGGAAATACCAGAAACGTCATTTTCGGAATATAACGGGTTGATGAACATCGAATAGGAAGTACTTTTTTGAATTTTGGCCTGATTGGCTGTAAATCGACAAAAAAGTGCGCGAAATCGACAATTTTGAACATAAAAGTGTAAATTAGAAAATTAAAATGCCACTAAAAGATTCTTTGTATACGATTTTCTGAAACCAATATTATCAACTATGGTCTCATTTTCAACACAGCCGATTCTAGAAAAAAAATAAGGTTTTCTATAAATATTTCGTTTTGCTCTCTGGCACTGTTTGTGTTGAAAATGAGACCATAGTTGCTAATATCGTTTACAAAAAATCGTGTAAAGGAATCTTTTGGTGGCATTTAAATTTCCAAATTTCCTTTTTATGTTCAAAATTGTCGATTTCGCGCACTTTTTTGTCGATTTACAGCCAATCAGGCCAAAATTAAAAAAAGTACTTTCTATTCAATGTTCATCAACCCTTGGGCTTGTTATATTCGAAAATGACGTTCCTGGCATTTCCACAGAAAAAGCCTTGTATCAAAACGTCGAAAAAACACCATTTTTCGGCATATTCAACCAGATTGTTGACCCCTGAGGCAAAAATCGAAAAAAATAGCTGCTATTCACTAAAATTCCGACAATTTTCCGGATTCTCACCAAATCCCAAAACTTTCCGATATAAGCTCTAGGATCCTTGTTTCTTTGAAAAAAGCTGAGGGACTCGTGTTTAACCGCGGTCAACCAAATGGTTGGTGGGAGTGGTACTAAATTGTCTAATGAAATCGCGAGATCAAGGATAGATCTTACATGTGTATTTATGAGAAATGGTCTACCGTCATCAGTTAAGCTGCACCAAGCCTCCAAAATGTCAAAATTCATCCACACCACCCCTTAAGAAGGCTGTAGGTTGACCAAATTAAATCTTAGAAATTTTGAAATGCTTCTAATTTTCAATTAACTCATGTTGAGACAAATTCAGTTACAAAATATATGACAGAAGCTAAGAACCTCGAGACTTTTATCACATTAACATGTACGTGACATTTTTATCTCTCTGAACCAAGCGGTTGACCAAGCTTGCCAAAATTCTATTTTCTGCTCAGAACTAAATCGGCGTTTTCATTTCACATATTGAGCTCAAAAAAGTTTGAAGCTAGTGTTAAAATTAGTTCTTCGCACTGTTTTTAGTTAGTTTTAATTTTAGAAAAAATTATCGGTATTAGGATATTCATACTAGTAAGTCGCATATATTAATATTAAAACGCTCAGCTAGATTGCTATTGAAGCTTTTTTTTATTCTTAATTCTTGCTCCTGAGCAATCCTAAGGTTGGAGTGTTTTTTGAAAACTTTTTTATAATCTGAAAGGTCGTTTCAGTGATAATAAAAATGTTTATATTTGTTAATTGTTTTACAAAATTACTTTCCATGATTTTAATGTCGGACCAATATTTTTTTTATAATTTTAAGAAGTCAATCGACTATGGTGAATTCAGTACAATACAAATGTTACTGACGATTTGAAATAAGGAATTTCAAAAGTCAAAAATCGGTTTTAATGTGTTAAGACTATCTTGTAGAAAATTTTTTTCTGGTCATTTTAAGACGAAGGATTTTTTTTTTATGA
>SCLH01000469.1:400515-412974 GCA_004367855.1 Oikopleura vanhoeffeni | reverse complement strand
GCTGCATGCTGACTCAATTCGGAGAATTCAAATCAATTTTTAGCATTAATAAAAAAAAAAAAATTCTCAATTTTCATTTTAACCAAAATCGATTTGAACTCGCAGCGATAACTGCATCAAATAAAGTCTTGTCCGCTTAGATATAAACGGCGTGCACAGTATTAGCGCAATAAAGTTTTTTCCTAGAATTCCAAATTTTCAGGCCGGTACTTCTTCTACATTGATATGTCAAACTAAGATCATCACCCGCTTTTTCTTCCAAATTATCGAGGGCTGCACGACAATTTTACATTTTGAAAGTTATCGGATTAAAAAAAATTCGTTAATACGAAAACGCTTGATTAATAGCTTTTTATGGGCACAAATTTGTTTGAGATTTAAAAATGAGATATCACTATGCTATCCATAAAACTAGTCCGGGAAAGACAAATATGACATTTTTTCAAAGCTTAGGTGGCTAGAAAACTACCACCATCTGAAGCTCCGTTGTTGTGAATCTTACTGAGCATACCTGACTCACAAGAAGGTATGCCGACTCTGATATCAAAACACATACTCTTTCTGTGAATTTGCGTGGTTTTTGAGACATAACAAATATTATCAACTTTTTTTCTATTTAAAATTAGTTTATTGACGCTTTCGCTGGATTTTCCATTAATCAAACAGTGAGCAATAACAAAAATTACCTCGCACAGAAAATTGAAGTCAGAAAAGCAATTGCATAAATTCTCGGCCTTAGTTTCGCAAAATTAAACAGCCAGATTTATCCATAATAATTTCTGTGAATCTATATATGCATTACACTGCATAGCTACGGTTATCGTTCACCAATGCGTGACCTTCTTCGTAAACTTTAAAACTTTATAACGACTCGCATGACCAAAATTGAAGCACCAGCTTTTTCTTGGGATCTTATGTCCTGAACCAATTCTAGAACGGCAAATAATCGACCGTTTTTTTTGACATCTCTCGACTTTAACATGTATCTTCCGCACCGAGAATTAAATTTTTCCAAAATAACTCAAAATTTTCCATATGCGCATCTTAACAGCATTATATAAGATTAAACATTACAACCTCATCTGAATTAGCTTGTATAAACATCAGACCAATATGGACTTATTTGACAAATTCCGGAAATGTCGAAAAAAAGCGCTTACGTGATGAGACTGAAAATACGGATCTTCTCTCTTAGTCTGGGTACAAATTCATGTCTAAAGTCTACGAGTTAAGGCAATTAAACGCTTTTTAAGGGGTCATTGTCAATGACTGTACAATCAGACTGTACATGTAACTGTATATCATTTCAGAAGTTCATGCGTTGAAAAAAAATAATTTATTTTTTGAGTTAATAAACAGGATGATTGAACCCAAAACACGTGACGTCGTTTGCTTTTTAAATATTTCTAGACTGTTAAACTTTCTCCAGTTATTTGTCTTTCAATTTTTACATTTTTCTCATCAAAAATATATCTCTTCCTAGGATAAATTTGGAAACTGGCCGAAACTTAGGCCAATCAGTACACTATGAAATTTAAAAGGTGATTTTTGACGGGCATTTTCAACAAATAAATGTTGATATTTTTAAATTCTATTTAATTATTTAACTTTTTCGGCAAATAAGTTTTTAGAGTGACCCGGGGATAATAATGGATATAGTTATCAAAGCATAAGTGTTCAAAGTCTAGCCTAAAAATCGGTTTGAAAAGTTTGAAGCTTCCAAGGGTTAATTAACTAAATTGGTGAGTTCAAACTGTACTCTGCATGGGATCAAACTCCCGAAAATCGTTGATCAATTCAAAATTGGTACCGGTGGATTTTTTTTAATCACAAATGTTCGCAAGCAAATAAGGCGCGGTTAATTGCCACGTCTTCAAAATCGCCACATCTGCTAAAATTCTACTAGCAAAATTAAAAGGACATTTTTTTGCTAACCACATATCCGATTTATTATTTTTGTCTATGAGATGATCTTACATAGGATTTAATTCGGCCGGATCAAAGCCCTGTTCGAGTTCATATTTTTGCGGATTTAATTTTTGTTTTCGTAGTCAAAAAATGGATTTTCACTTTATGTCTCCTAGACACCGAACTAGAGATCTGAGAGATGCTAGACTACCAAATTTTCAGAAAAACTTTCAAAGTAACCTGTACCCCCTTTAAACACCAAATTGCAAAAAAGCGTACATACACCATACAGCAGGGATGTAAAAGAGATCATCCCCGACCGGATTTTCTATCCCAATCCCCATTTTACTTGAATGCTTTCTAATCCTCTTACCTTCTGGCTTAATAACCGATAATTCAATGGTTCCTCCACCGATAGGATGCTTTGGCATAGGTTCTTGGGGATATCCATTTTTGAATGAAAGTGAATTCGAAACGTGAAATCGTTCCTTAGTGGGATCACAGAAAGTGTTGCCCGGCAGGAACGGTAGTACATTTTTATCTTCGGACATTTCAGCAAATGTCAGCGCACGAGTTAGAAATCTCTGCTGCTAGTTGCGGGACGAAAATATTCTATCTGACTGGAGTGAAAAATACTCGCGAAAAAAAATCGAACGAAATTCGAGTAGAGTTCTAGAACATTTTCGAGATAAAAATCAAAACAAGCGTAAGTTTTGCCTGAGTTGATGGGAGCAATAATGGTAAAGTGACTGATAATTATAAATATTACGTTTAGATTTTTGCGAAAATCGACTCTATTTTAATGAATATTAGAATATTGCTTTTGGGGAAAAAACTTTTTAAAAAAAAATTTTTCTCTAAAATTCTCGCTGCATCGATTTTACTTTTTACAGTACAGGTTTGGAAAACCCGGAAATCTGTACAATATATGAGTCATTCTCCATAGTATTACGCATGTGTCTCAAGTCAAATGAATAGTCGCGTGACGCCCACACAAAGACTGTAACACATGAAACGTATTGTAGGTGAAAATTTTTTACCGTAACATTTTTAGGATTTCAATTTGTACTTAATATTCTTTCTGGAGGATAGCACTGAGGATTTGCCTAAAAATAATTTTCTTTAAAAACTTTATACAGTAGTACAACTTATACGGTATATAATATACCGTATATAATATAGACAAGGAGCGGATCGGGCCAAAATTAAACTTTTGAAATAGGGGATCCGGCAGAAAATAATCGTGTGAGAAATTGAAAAAAGAAAATTATTCGGTTTTTTGACCGGTTAGAAGATTATCTTTCGCAAACAAGAAAGTTAAAATTTGGGAGTCATAAGCTAATTTGTTGATTGGATATTCTAACAAATTAACTAATAATTTTTTATCAATACTTAATTTTTAAAGTAGCAAAAAATATTGCTAATTTAAACTTTTTTCTCAGTCAAATGATTTGACTCAAATCATGTTGAAATTATTATTTTCTTTCAGATTTTTTTCGACAGACTTTGTGCTATGGATTGTGTTATGAATTTATCCTCCGTTATCGCGAAAAAAAACTTCCTCGTTGGTCGAAAATATCATTTTAAACAACCCCCAGCTAAACACTAACAATTTACGCTCTGATGTGATCACATGCGCCCTCAAACGTAGGTGTAATTGATTTTAGGTGTCGCAATTTTTCAAAACACATCTCGGAATTTCAAATTGATTTCATCACAATTATTAAGTTTCTGATACTTTTTTCTAAACTATACCGAGACACTATGAAACTGCTTTTCGAAGCTGAAAATTTTTTGGCCGCCGCTGGTGACAACCTGGTGGACTCCCTTTATGGTAAGATTTACTGTGATGAATTCAGTAGGAAGATATTTTACTAAATACTAGTACTAGTAGTACAATGCGAAGGGGGGGCACCGAAATGCAAGACCAAAAAGAAAAACTACATAATTTATAAGTCCTGCATTTCACTTGTCAGAAAATTTTCAGGAAAAAAGTCTCGGACCGTTCGGGTAGTATTGTAGGTTAGCTTTCAAGAGGACGGAAGCCAATTATTGATAATTCCTGAATATTATTCTCTTCACAGTCAGAGATTATCTAATCTTTTTTAATATCGAAATTTTGATATTATGAAAAAAAATCTTCATTTTTCGAATTTTATCTTGTTTCCAATATGAAGATACTAATATGAAGTAATTTGCTCCCATTTGAAAATTTCGGATTTTAAAAAATTTGAACATAATCATAAAAATGTTTAGCAAAAAAACGTTTGGCCGTTCCTATCTTTTATTAGTTGTTTATGTGAAATTTTATGGCCCGTTATGTGATGAGCAATTTTTTTTCAATATTATGGTTAGTTAACCGAAAAAGAGTGTTTTTACTGATGAAAACAACTCATTTGAACTCAATTTGGTTTCTTCGATCGAGACTATTTTCTTCTAAGTTGAACTGTACACTGTCAATTTGACAGCAACAGCAAACTCTTAACCCTCGCCGGATTTGTTCGCCTGAATGCTAATTGTGGTAATTCAATTGTTTTCGAAAATTTAATTATGATTCATTGCCTTGATTGAAGAAAAAAAATTGTGGACTCGGGCATCATCTTAGATATTGGGGGGTGCTTTAAGTGCCCAAAATTTGTTCGTCGTGCTTGACCCCATTTAACACCTGTCATTTTTTTCTAAGCCATTTTCATAGTTATAAATTACCGAGTGCCCAAAAATTGGGCACTTAAAGCGCGCGCTACTTTAAGTGCCCAAATATTTTGTCATTCTCAAGCCTCAATAAATTGGGCACTCCGGTAATTTATAACTTTGATTTTGATTGGAACTTTTTTGCGAACTCTAGTTATGACGCATCATTGCTTATAGTTTATAGCAGTCCATCATATTGCGAGAGGTTTGTGGACAGGTTTAAACTTTTTTCAAACTTTCGGGAGACCAATTATATGCAAGATGCATCAACAAAAAGTTCAAGTGAAGGGTTAACATTTATTTTGAATTCAGAGGTAGGGTGCGGGTATAGCTTAGAAAGTTAGTCTGCCCAAAACCCAACTATACGCGTATTCTAGCTATAACGCGTCTTTTCTAACTATACGCGTACTTCTGGGAAACATTGCTCTGAATGGGTCAATTTGGTACAATATCTAGAGTTAAAAATTGTACCGGCTAGACACTAGCCCACTGCTAAAAAATGGTTCAAGAAAGATTTTGTGGTGATTTTAAGGGAGGGTGTCGTCGCTTGATTTGGGCCTCTTCCAAGGTCATTTCCCGTCAAACTAGCAAAGGTGAGTATTCCAAAACTATTTGGTAAACTAAGAACCAACCTTCGCGGTAATTTAAATTTCTAACAGTACATCTGTACGATCCCACCTACGCCGACACCTACGCTTTAAAAAGCCTCCTAAAGACACGCAGTTAGTGCCTACTCTCTCAATTTCTCACATTTTTTATTATTTTTTTGTAAGATCAGGCTCCGGAGAAGCCCTTACGAAAATGCAAAATTGGCTTTTGTTTTTAAAATTTTGCTTTCGGGGTGGGCCAAAACAGCCACAAACGAAAAAAAAATATTGATTTATTTATGATTTAATTGAAAGTGCGCTCATTTTTTTCTTTTGACGCTACCGAGTTTATAAATTGCGCGTAGGTGGGATATGTATCAGATTTACTGTTAATTCAAAATTACGCCGCCGAAGGTTGGTTCTGTTGAGTCTACAAATGTTTTGGAATATCTACCTTTTGCTAGTTTGCGGAAATGAACCTTGGAAGAGGCCCAACTCAGTGCGACACCCCACTTCCTTAAGGGGTATGCGACTCTGATTAAATAAGAAGGCCTTAAGAACGGCATTACACATGCTTTGAAATTGATACGGGGTGCCTAATAAGTGTACTAAGAACCCAATCATCAAAAATTTTTTTCGAAATTTTCGCATTTTTTTTCGATTTTTTTCTACCGTACTTTTTAAAAAAGATGAAGTTAAGAAAAATTGGGGGCGTTTGCTCAAGCATTTGACCCATACACTTCAAAATATCGTCTTGACGTAAGCCAACTTTCTGATCAGTGTTTCACTGGCTTTCTTTTGAGCCTACTTTCGAAAAATCGAAGCACTTTTTTTTCGAAAATGACCAAAAAAATCATATTTCGAGTTTTAGCTGGAAATTGCAAAAAAGCTCGTCTTTATCTCTAAAAAATGTTATGGGAGATACTTGATAAAAATTTGAGCCATTTTGCAGCTATTTTGCCACATCCTGGAGGAAGATAGATTTTGAAGTCTGCCAATTGGTGAAAAATCGTCGGGTATCTTGGCGTTTCTAGAATTGTGCAGTCGCCGCGGTCGAAAAAAGCTCTCCTTGAAATTATATGACTACCGTTGGTGATCTGCTGAAAGATTTGAGCTCAATTGGATATACCGTCTGGAGGAGATAGATTTTGAAATTTGAAACGTCACCTTGTTACGATACTTACCTATTGTGTAATGTTCAAAAATAATTTGTGATGTACTTTTTCCGCAAGATTAAGGATGATCTCACAAATTAGCATTTTCGGTTTTCTCATGAACTGTTAGTTTTCAGTATATTTCACCAGAAAATGTCAATCAGAGTCGCATACCCCCTTTTTTTTTTTTTTTTTTTTTTTTTTTTTTTTTTTTTTTTGTTTTTTTTTTTTTTTTTTGTGTTGTTTTTTTTTTTTTTTTTTTCTTTTTTTTTTTTTTTTTTTTTTTTTTTTTTTTTTTTTTTTTTTTTTTTTTTTTTTTTTTAATATTTTTTTTTTTTTTTTTTTTTTTTTTTTCTTTTTTTTTTTTTTTTTTAGGGATATGCGTCGCATTTTAAGCCACAAACCCAAAAAGGTTTTCAGCTCGCCTCAATGAAGTATTAGAAACAGCCGAACAGTTTTGTATTTCAGTTAGGGATTAATTGAACATTTATCTTCTTTCACAAACCAAATCGAAGGCCTCTGATTGGCCGACCAAGGCAGAACGACCTTTCAAAGTTGGCACTATTTTCACGTCAAAAGCCTACTCCTCCCTGAGTTTTGAAGATAGAGAATACTTTTTATAGCTTTTATTGACCACAGAAAACGTGGCAGAACCCCAAGTTCAGTTTCACTCAAAAAAATGGCATCCGGCCGCTTAAATGAGCAAAAAACGTGCTTTTTTGCCTATTTTGAGTGCCTCGGGGAAATAACTACTCCTCCTGGATTTTGACGGCAGAAACCTAAACTGGTATGTAAACGATCCTTAAGGATACGCGCCAAAACCTCAAGTCGACAATTCTGCATTTTTGTATCTCGTTTTTTCGGAAAGAGCGATGGTCAAATTATCAGAAATTCCCAAATTTCGACAAATCGTGATATAAAAAATTTCTTTATCGCGATAAAAAAATAATTTTTTGACAAATGAAAATCAAAAGACATTGATTCAACTTACTGTTTTGATCCGGTATTTTCCAGAAAAAAACATTTTTAAAAATAATCTGGAAATTATTGTCCGAGTCTCTTAAATGCGACCAGTTACTCCCCTTAAGGGTAATTTTACATATATTCTAGACGAGAAGTTTTAGTGTATGTATAAATTTTTGATTTCATCGAAGAAAAAAATAAAGTAATTAAAAAAAAACATGAATTCAAAAGAAGAGTTTTCAAAGAAAAAAAATTAAGACCACTGGCTGATCGGTCAATGTTAAACAGTATCGTTAGAGTTTATACATGCTAATTGAGTGTTTAAGGGGTGGTCAGAGTGAGATTTTGTGATTTTTAAAATTATTTTTCGCTTACAATTTCTAAGATGTACACATGAATATGTATTGACTTGAAAAGCATGTTTTTAAACTTGTTTGAAATACCGACACTTCATGTGGTCAATCTGAACATGTTTTTAAAAAATGATTTGGCATTGTCGCCCCGACAGGAAATCTTGGTCTGAAAATTCTGGTGAAAATCGCCTATCTTTTGCCTAGGAACGTTTGAAAAAAAGCCTATCTTTTCTTATATATACGCCGCACGCAGGAACGAATAAATTTTTTTTCAAGAAGCGTAGGTTTTTGCGAGGCTTACGTAGTTTTATCTCGGGTTCCAACTATACGCGCACCCCCTGTAACAGGGTTTTTGATAAGCATAATGCAAAAATACGGCTTTTTAGATCTATCAAGGAAAAAAGGCAACTGGATCAGGATCAGTTTTTCACTACCTATAATCCCACCTCGCCGACACCTACGCTTTTAAAGCTTCTTAAAAAGACACGCAGTTCGTACCTACTCCTTCAATTTTCATCATTTTTTATTATTTTTTTTGTGTCAGTCCGGAAAGCCTTACAAATAATGCAAAAGCGCTTTTGTTTAATATTTTGCTTTCAAGCGGGCAAAAAACGCCGAAAAAACAAAAAATTAAAATTTTGAAATGGTCAGTTTGGGAGGCTCAGCAAAGCTATCTCCTCCACCAGTTGAGAGGTACAGTTTCGACTCATACTGCATCTGAAAGCCACAAGACTTGTTTGACAATGAACTAGAGAGTTTTTTTTTAATTTTGAGCGGTCTTCTTGGGGCCATGTCAACTTTTCATTTTGAGCCTAAATTTTTGACAAAATTAGAAACAGAAAAAATGCTTCAAAATAATTTTTTCCGTAAATACAAACACTTTTAAGGATTTTGGTGCAATTTTTTACTCGATAGCGTCAAAAGAAAACAAATAAGCGACTTTCAATTTAATCATTAATAGATCAATAATTTTGTTTTCGTTTTTTTGGCCGCCGAAAGCAAAGTTTTATACAAAAGCAATTTTCGCATTATTTGTTTAGGCTTCTCCGGAGCCTCACACAAAAAAAATGATAAAAATTGAAGGAGTAGGTACAAACTCGCTCTTTTTAAGAAGCTTTTTAAAAAGGTAGGTGTCGGCGTAGGGGGATTGTATCAGATTACTGTTAAATTCAAATTACGCAAGGTTGGTTCTGTTAGTTACAAGTGTTTTTGGAATATCACCTTGCTAGTTTGGCGGGAAATGACCTTGAAGAGGCTCAAATCAGCGACACCCACTCCACTTTAAGGGGTACCATAAACTCGGCGACTGGAGTCATATATAACTTACGAAAATATTAAGTCGGTATATTTTTCATGCTTATCATAGTTACTGAAGCGATATAAATATGTTTCAGCTTGATAAAATTATTTAAACCATTTTAGGAAAGCTTGAGTTCGAGTTTTCATCTTTGAAATCGCTAAAAATTCAAAAATTCAAAACATTATGAAAATTTTTCCAAAATTTTTTCTGTTTTGTTCATTCAAATCTGTGATTAAAAACCAGAAAAATAGCCACTTTGACTTTTTTCATGGATGCCTACATATTTTCTTACCACTGTTTGAAAAATCATAAAATTTTTCATATTTTATCGACTTTTCTAGAAATATTATGAAAATTTTCCCCAAATCAAGACCAAAATTTTTTGTTAGTGGTTTTTTGATTCTTCATAAAAAATAAGGCAAAATCACTAATTGAGTTTCTGGACCAGAAATTCTGGTATCTATTAGATCTCCGTATGTTAACTCATGGGTTGGTCGCGCGATTATCATTTCTAAACTATTGATGACATTTTTAAATAAGTGCCATTCGGCACTCAATTTTTAAAAATTTTATGCTTGCGAAAAATTCTCAATAAAATTGCGGGTGTTATAGGCGGCATTTCTTTTGATAGTCAGGACATTTTTTAATATCAAAACGCAATTGAAGGTCAATTTTTATGTCAAAAAAAGTTGTTTTTCTCTACTTTTTGCCATTTTTGACCCATTTTCATGGAAAAAAAACTATTTTTAAGAAATTTTTGAATGTGCAGAATTTTTAAGCCACTTTTTAGCGCATAACACCCAAAAATGGCTGAAGTTTATTAATATTGTCTTAAAAAATTCTATAGTCGGGTTTAGTTGGGAATGGATGTACAGTGAAAAGTGTTTTTTTTATATTTTTACAGACTTAGTTATGTTAAATAAAATGAAAATATAAACTTTTGATAATGGTGCATAACCGAAATATAAAAAGATAAACATTTTTAAATATTTGAACAAGTTCTAACAGATAAAATATACGTTTGCAAGAATGAACACTTTTATTGAAGATAAAAAATAAAAAAATAATTTTCCACATTTTTTTCTTTCATATCCCTTTATTACACTTGCTTATAATGCGTAGCCACTACTCTTTTAACGTGTGATTTTAAGTTGTGGCTACGCATTCTAAGCAAAGTGTAATGAAGGGATATATTGCTCTGAAAAAATGTACCAATCTGCCGGACATATGCTACCCCGTTTAAGAATTATTTTATGCTCACACCGCGGTTCTTTTGCTGACATTCACACAAAAAGTTTAAAATGCCCACATCTTTACGACTTACGTTTATTAAAACATGAATAAGCCCACATTTCAGCAAATATAAAAAGTATTTGTTCTTTTAGAGACTGTTTGCATTGTATGATTATGTGCTCACGCATCGACAGCCATAAAAGCGTAGCAATCTATTTCAGACGGATAAAATTTATTTTGAAACATTAGATAAAATTAGCTTTAACACAGAAACTGAAAATGAGATTCGAACGTGATATTTTCGATGGTACGTAGAATATTATAGGACCATGTACTCAATTATGATATATTTATTGTAACTACAAATTTTAAATTGCGGTCTAGAATTATTAATGGCCACCTCGCGAAGACACAGTTGTGATGAAGTGATAACGCATAGAAATTTATGAGGTCTTATGTACAGGGGGGCAAAAATCGGCGAAAGTTTTTTGTCAAAAAATTTCGGCAATATTGGCACATTCAGCGATATGGGGAGTCCCCATTGGGGACTAAAATTAATTTTTTTATTGGAAAATGCGTAGGCGTTCGTTTATTTTATTTTCTAAGGAGTTTTACAATAGGTTCGAATGAAGTGAATCGGCATGGGTATATTTGGCCAAAAAAAATAGCCCGCAATGGGGGTAAATCGACCTCAGGAATACAAAATCGACATAGGTTAAGCTCTAAATGGACCACGAAAGCCGCTAGAGAGGAAAAACGCGGGCCATATGCAGGCTCATAAAAAATGAGGATCTGGGGGTAAATCGAACTCTGGAATCCGAAGTCGACATAGGTTAAGCTCTAAATGGACCACGAAAGCCGCTAGAGAGCAAAAACGTGGCCATATGCAGGCTCGAATAAAATGAAGCTACGAGGAAAATCGTTATCGGAGAAGCCAAAAATGACAGTAAAAATTTGAAAAAAGCCCGACAAAACCATGGTGTAAAATATATCAGAAGTTCACTGGTATAGACTTCTGAAATTACCGGTTTTCTGAGGCGAAACATGGGAATTTCGAAAATTTTTTTTGCAAATATAACGATCTAATAAATTATTTCACATTTATTTTCAATATAATGCTCCCGGTGGGTTCTGCTGGGGCTGTTGTATGTATTATGTGTACAGTTGCGCATGACAACTTTTTGATGTAAAAAAACAGGATTGATGACAAGAAAATATGATTCTCATGGTAAGCCGTCTAATGCAATCCCATAAATAAAAATAATTCGATTAAAAATCATTAACTTTAGATTTTTTTTATTAGGCTTCTCTCTTTCATGATAATTTAGATCGCATTACCTCCCGGCGGTCCCTGCCGGGGGCTGTAATATGTATTATTGTGTACACTTAGGGCATGCCAAAATTTTTGGATGTAAAATCCGGGATTGATGCAAGAAAATATGATTCCAATGGAAAAACTGTCAAATGCCATTCCATAAATTAAAATAATTCTATTTAAAATCATAAAATTAAGATTTTTTATTCGGCTTCTCTCTTCAATCATAATTGAGAAAGCAATGCCTCTCGGCGGGCCCTGCGGGGCAGTTACATGTTACAATTTGTGTTTAAAAGATAATTGTGTACACTAACGCCATGGCTAAACTTTTTACTTGGGTACATGATACAATAAACCATTAATTAACTCTTATAATATTTCAGTAATCATGCTGAGAAAAGTGGGTTGCATTAAAAAAAATACCTTTAGGCTTAAGCTAAATAATATTTTAACGGTAAAATTTTGCTGGTTTATAGAATAATAACTGTTATAGTGTACACTCGTGGCATGGCAAAACTTTTTTTGGAAAAGTCTATGTTTTTTTTTTTAAATATGGTCGTTTGTTCCTGCGGAACACAACCCTATTTTTTAACCCTAACCCTAGCGTTTCCCAAGAAACAACTTTGCGTCCTTTTATACCGTGTACACTGGACACGAGTTTACCTAATTCTTATACTTTCAAGATAGGATTATATTAGTGTACACTCGGGGCATGGCAAAACTTATTGTCAAAAAAACTAGGGTTGGTGCTAGAAGACAAGGGTTCCTACGGAACCCTAATCTTCTCACCCAACCCCATTTTTTTTCCTGACAAACAAGTTTTGCACGATTTTATCCTGTGTATACTGGGCACGAGTTTTTAAATATTTTTTTGAATTTGATTTTGTTAAAGATTATTTTGTTAAAAAATGTTTTCCGCATTCTGCACTTTATTAATAAAGCATGATTAAAAATC
>SCLH01000469.1:377722-395089 GCA_004367855.1 Oikopleura vanhoeffeni | reverse complement strand
TGTTGCCCATTGGTCTCACCCACTGTATACGAGGTTAGTATTTTGTTCCTGATAAACTAGTACTACATTAGCATGACTTCAAAAATTAAATAGTTTAAGAAAATTTGGTTTTAACTTAATATAAGAGTTAAATTAATAACTTGTGACCTTTTTTATATAATTTACTCTCGTTTATATTCGTAATTTATATAGTAAATTTTGGAGGTGCAGTGTTTGAGTTTGTTTTTAGCGATGTAAGAATGATTTAACACTCTCAAGATACTCCCAAGACACAAAAACTGCTTACTCGAGAACAATTGTGTCTGGTACTAGACCGGTCACAAATATATAAATCTATGTAAATTTTATTTTGTGGTTCTCTCCCTAAAATCCACAATTTGGTATAAAATTGAAAATTTCAATAAATGTCAAATTCAACCTTTCAAAAATTCTTCCAAATTAAATAAAAATATTTTCAAAAGTTACATTTTAATTTTTCAGAAATTTCCTCCTTATCCCTTGTTATCAAAAATTTTTGACCTGGAGTCAGCAACTCGTTCAGCAATAGAAGTGGCGGCAATTCGTCTGGGCTGAGTAACCCAAATTAAAGCGTTTTCATTTTTTTGGACAAAATGATCCAAAATATATTGTGGCACTTGAGTACTTTTACCACTACCAGTTTCACCAGTAACTATAATTATCTGATGGGTTTCAAGACGATCTAATAAATCTTTTCGTGATTGTAAAACTGGCATGTCTTCATATTCTGGTATCACATATTTATCATCAATTCGGTCGTAATATTTGGCGTAACTGAAAAATTTTATTAAATTTTCTCTAAAATTCACTTATAAATTAAGGTAGTAACGGCCGATTTTTGTTTGAAAACTCGTCAGTAAAAAACAATTTGTACTGAAAGTAATATGTTTGAACTTCAAACTTTGAAAGGCTGCAATTTAAAAATAATTCAAGGAATATTTTAAGCAAAAAACTTTTTGCCGTTTAAACTTTATAATAAATGAAACGCATAAAACGTCATACAATTATTTGATCGGTAACTTTTCAAAAGTTGGTTCTTTACAATGATCGGTAAAATCTGAACTGGTAAATACGATCATTTTGAAATTTGGGGCTATAATATAACTTTTCAGGCTGCGTGCCACTGTCGATTTCCAGTTTTTACCGGTAATTCTCCGTATTTTTGCAAGAAATTGATAATTTGAATAAATTACCGATAAAAACTGATAATCGAAAAACGGCCTTGCAGTGTAACAGCAATTAAAAAGTTTGCGGCTTAAAGGGGTTGTGGGTGTAAATAAAGCAAGAGTTGAGAAAATTGTTTCATTTGTTCTCGAATCGTGGGAAAAAAACTATTATGAACAAATATTGACGTAACCGACGGATGCTGTTTCTCGAGATCCATACATGGTCGAAACTTAATTTTGTTGCATTCGAAATTTCATCGGTTTGCTTCCGAATCAATTAAAAAAATTGTGATTTTGACGAGAAATAAAGTTCCGAAATTAGGATTTTTCCTTTGTATTTCCTTTACTTAGGGGGTAACCGACGGAGCTGTATTTGAGATCAGAAGTGATAGGAAGCTAATTTTAGTTGCATTGTCATTTTCGTGGCTGTTTGCTTCAAAAATATATATAAAAACTCTTTTGCTCTAATTTTTACATTAATCACTGTGAATTAGATCTTGAAAATGGCAATAAAAAAAATTATAAATTTCGAAAAAATAATTCCAAATATTTTCTTAGATCCAGAAATTTGGGGTAACCGACGGAGGCTGTTTCTCGAGACTCAGAAGTGATAGAAAGCTGATTTAGCTGCATTCTTATTTTATTAACGGTTTGCTTATAAAACCTAAAAAAAGATGAATTTCGATAAAAAAATTTTCCGAATTTTGCATAATTATGGAATTTATTTTAAGTAATTTTTTCAGGTAATTAACTTTTTCTCGTGATCTAGACACGGGATCTGACTATTTTTACAACTTATTTTATTGGCAACTTACTGACAAAAATGTATTAAAAATTATGATTTTTACTCACAAAAAGTTTTGGAAATTTTCTTCAAAACCCTATTTTTGACGAATTTGAGGGTAAATAAACTTTGAATGCATCTAAAAGCCTAATTATGATGAAAATTGTAAAAACTCGACGCACCTCCGCGCTTTGCACACTTTTAAAGAAGTGCTTTTATTTAAAAAAAATCTGATATTGTTCGACGAAATGCCATTGTACAGCGAACATGCGCAAAAACACCCATTTATTTTGGAAATTTCTCTAAATAACAAGAAATTTGAAAATCAGGGCACGCACGGCTGTTATAGCTTACAAATTAAAGTTATACTGAAAAAAAAGAGAAATTTTGATATCCAGGAGCTAGATGTAGTTGTACCAAAATGGAAAAATCACTTTTTGGACCGGTATACCGGCCGGTCCGGTTATACAAAAAACTTTTGACACCTATTTTTGAAAATTCAAACAAATATCTCCTAGAATCCGAAGTTTGAACTCAATACGAATTGCGGTTAGCTCGGACTAACGTTTGACAATCAGTAAAACCCGTCGGTTACCCCCTTAAGTATTTTTTTAGTATTCATGCTGTATTTGACCGCCTGTATCGATGACCTTAATTTTACTTGGACCAGTTAGCCTGCAATTCAATCTTGCGGACCAATAAAAAAAATAGAAAAATCTCGTAAAAAATGTCAAAATATTTTTTAGATGTGAAATCATTTCACTGAAATGGTCAAATTTTGAGGTACCTGAACTTTGCACGTGTGTGCATCAAAACTAAATCAAGTATCGAGAAACCAGGCCATAGTACCACGTCCTATCGATTGCGAAAACGAGCTTTTGTGTGAAAAGTTTTTGATACCAGTGCCCGAAATGATTTTAATAAAACGCTGAAGATACCGAAATCGGCAAATTTAACGTGTAAATTTCATCGATTTTGAGCAAATAGACCTTAAATCGAATTCTGACGCAATATTACCCGAAGAAAACCATTAGTAGTGGGAGTACGAAAAATAAAAAATTTCTGATATTTCCTTGCAAAATGATTTTATCGGTAAAAAGCCGAAAATCGACCTTTTGACCGGTACTACTACCGGTACCGTCATACAAAAAAACTTTTTGTTTACTTTTTTGACAAATTTAGACATTTATCTCAAACATACTGTAATTTCAACATCGTACGACTCTTCCTCATCAAACTCAGGTGTTTTAAAAAACAGTGAAGCGCGTCGGTTATGCCTTAAGGGGTTGAATAGGCTGGAAAGGCTTTTTCGACGGCTCATAACTTTTTATTCCTTCATAACAATCTTATAAAAACTCAGGAATAGTAGTTCGTAATCTCGACACACATTTGATTTTCTAACAGATAATGTTATTTTAATAACAAAAAAACTGGTATTGTCGTTTTTCCTATTTTCACCCTAAAAGTGCTTCAAAAATAACGAAAAGTGTCGTTTTTGGCCATTTTTGCCACTAAAAGTCGCTATTTTTTTTTCGTTGTATTTATTAATTCACTTTTGTGCATATAGAACATTTTCGAGGCAATTAAGAAAAAAATGATATCGCCCGACGTGAAATTTCTGGCTCCAGGATCACAGTTTGAAAATTATTTTTGAGCTCAAGGTCATCGTATCAAATTTTCAGTGGTATCAAAAGATTCGCAACTATTCATGTTTCTTGGAAACGGATTATAAACTATGGCCAAATTATTTACCGTTCTCGCGCCAAGGACAAAAACATTGTCTCACTTTAGACACTAAAGAAAAAATTTCAATATTTTTTTGGAAATTTCTGAATTTTTTTTTCACAATTTTTAAAATTCATATAACTAAACAAGCCACGTTGAGATCAGAAATCGTGAAATTAAGTTGACAGCACTTCCAGTTTAATAGATATGGACTGCCTATACAACTCCCTTTAAGGGGGTGTCGAGGCATTTCTGACCTTTTAAACTGCGCCTCAGAATAAACGGAGAACAGTAGTAACTTCATTATTACTTTGTATGCAAAACAAGGTTTTTGATGAATCTTTGAGATTAGAAAGAAAATTATTCCATGTTTGGAATAGGCTGTCCAACCTCTAGAAAGTGCTAAAAATTAATATTAAAAATTTTGACAGCCTTCGTCCATGACCCAATTTTTATGATTTTTCACGAATGACAATTTTATTCACGTTGGAATCGACGCTCGCGGCCCGGAATTTTGATTTTTTTCCTAGTGGCGCTAAATCGCAAAAATGATCATTTTTTTTTTAATTTTTTCACAGCATTCATTGTTGTCGCATTTGTTCGACATTTTGGCTCAACTATGAGAAGCGGGATGAAAATCGACGCTCGGGCCCGAATACGATTTCGCCTTAGTTTGCCTACAAATCGCGCCGAAAGTGGCGCGATCTGTTTTTTGCGTACTAGCCTACCACCAGTAAATTTTACAAAAAAACGTTACAGCCATAATTTTTAGAATTTTGCGACGGTCATTTTTGCGCCTAATATTGGAATGATTGAGGAATTGATTTTGAAGTGAAAATAGTGCCACTTTTGAAAGGTCGTTTCCTGATTGTCGGCCAATCAGAGTCCTTCGATTTGTTTTGTGAAAGCAGATTAATGTTGAATTATCCCTAAACTGAAATAAATATGTTCGCTGTTTCTACGACCAATCAGGAACGACCTTTCAAAGTGGCACTATTTTCACTTCAAAAGCCTACTCCTCCCTGAGTTTTGAAGATAGAGGATACTTTTAATAGCTTTTATTGTCTACAGAGAACGTAGGCAGAACCCCAAGTTCAGTTTTACTCAAAAAATTTATCCGGCGCTTAAATGAGCAAAAACTGGTTTTTGCCTTATTTTGAGTGCCTCGGGGAAATACTACTCCTCCCTGGATTTTGACGGCAGAACCTAAAACTTGTATGTATACGATCTGAGGATACGCCAAAGCCCTAGTTCGGCAATTTGCATTTTGTATCTCGCTTTTTTGGAAACCGCGTTCAAATTCTCAGAAATTTCAAAATTTGAAAAAAATCACACTGAATATGTTCAAATCGCGATAAATACTTTTTTTATGACAAATGAAAATAAAAAACATCTGATCAACTTTATTTTTGTCCATATTTTCGAAAAAAACATTTTAAAACTAATCTGGAATATTTCATGTCCGAGTCTTTAAATGCGACCAGTACTCCCTTAAGGGGGTATGCGACTCTGAATTTAATAAAGGCCTTTGAGAGCATTAAAAATGCTCCAAATTGATACGGGGTAATAATTAAGTGTACTAAGAACCCAATCATCAAAATTTTTTCAGAATTTTCTCGCATTTTTTTCGTTTTTTTAAGTTTTTTGAAAGATGAAGTTAAAAAATAATGTTTGCTCAAATTTGACCACTAAAACTTCAAAATATCGACTTGACGCAAGCCAACTTTCTCATTAGTGTTTTACTAGCTTTCTTTTGAGCCTACTTTCGAAAAAATCGAAGCCACTTTTTTTTCGAATTTTTTTTGGAAAATGACCAAAAAAATCATATTTCGGTTTAAGCTGGAAATTGCAAAAAAGCCCGACGGTGGTCCCTCACAATGTTCTTAGGAAGACTTGATAACAATTTGAACCATTTGCAATATATCTAAGAGGAGATAGATTTTGAAGTCTGAAAATTGTGAAAAATCGTCAGTTATTTGGCGTTCTAGAATTGTTCCGTCGCCGGATCAAAAAAGCTCGACGATCAAAGATTGACATTACTACCGTTACGTGATCTGCTGAAAAATTTGAACCTCAATTTGATATAACCGTCTGGAAGGAGATAGTTTTTGCAGTTCGGAAAATGTCACATTGTTACGATACTGTACCTATTGGTGTAACGGTCAAAAATAATTTGTGATGTACTTTTTCGCAAGATTAAGGAATATCTACAAATCAGCATTTTTCGGTTTTTCTCATGAACTTTAGTTTTCAGTATATTCACGAGAAAATGTCAAATCAGAGTCGCATACCCCCTTAAGGGGTGGTGGTGAGTGATTTCTGACATTTTGGAGGCTTGGTACGGCTAAACTGATGACGGTAGAACATTTCTCATCATACATATGAAAGATCTATCTTTGATCTCGCGATTCCATTAGACAGTTCAGTACCACTCTCACCAACCATCTCGTTAACCGCGGTAAACACGAGTCCCTCAGTTTTTTCAAAGAAACAAGGATCCTAGAGCTTATATCGGAAAGTTTTAGATTTGGTGAGAATCCGGAAATTGTCTGAATTTTAGTGAATGGGAGCTATTTTTTCGCATTTTTGCTTCAGGGTCAGCAATCTGGTTGATATGCCGAAAAATGGTGTTTTTTCGACGTTTTGATACAAGGCTTTTTCTGTGGAAATGCCAGAAACGTCATTTTGCGAATATTATCAAGCCCAAGGTTGGTGAACCTCGATTGGGGAGTACTTTTTTGAATTCGGCCTGATTTGCTGTAAATCAACAAAAAGTGCGCGAATCGAAAATTTAACATTAAAAGTGAGAATTAGAAAATCTTAGTGCCATCAAAGATTCCTTGTGTACGATTTCTGGAAACGATATTAGAACTATGGGCTCATTTTCAAACAAACACGTGCTAGAGAGGCAAAACGAAATATTTATAGAAAAACCATATTTTTTCTAGAATCCGCTTGTTGAAAATGAGACCATAGTTGCTAATATCGTTCCAGCAAATCGTATACAAGGATCTTTTGCTGCATTGAGATTTTCTAATTTTAACTTTTATAATCAAATTGTCAATTTTCGCGCACTTTTTGTCGATTAACAGCCAATCAGGCCGAAATTCAAAAAAGTACTCCCCATTCGATGTTCATCAACCTTTGGCTTGTATATTCCGAAATGACGTTTCTGGCATTTCAACAGAAAAAGCCTTGTATCAAAACGTCGAAAAACACCATTTTCGGCATATTCAAAATAGCGTCCATTCACTAAAATTCAGACAATTTTCCGGATTCTCATCAAATCTCAAAACTTCCGATATAAGCTCTAGGATCCTTGTTTCTTTGAAAAAGCTGAGGGACTCGTGTTAACCGCGGTTAACCAGATGGTTGGTGGGAGTGGTACTGAATTGTCTAATGGAATCGCAGAATCAATGATAGATATTTCATATGTATTGATGAGAAATGTTTTACCTCATCAGTTTAGCCGTACCAAGCCCCCAAAATGTCAAAAATCACTCACACCACCCCTTAGAGAGTGGGTGTCGTGATTTGAGCCTCTTCCAAGGTCATTTCCCGCCAAACTTGTAGCGGTGAATTCAAAAAACAATTGTAACTAACCGAACCACCTTCGCGGTAATTTTAAACTTAACAGTAATCTGATACAATCCCACCTACGCTTTTAAAAAGCTTCTTAAAACACGCAGTTCGTACCTACTCTTCAATTTTCATCATTTTTTATTATTTTTTTGTGTCAGGCTCCAAAGAAGCCTCACACATAATGCATATTGTCCTTTACTCGGATTTTGCTTTTGGCGGCCAAAAAAACCAAAAACGAAACCAAAAATTATTGATTTATTTATGATTTAAATTGAAAGTGCGCTAATTTGTTTTCTTTTGACGCTACCGAGTTAAAATTGCCACCAAAATTCTTAAAAGGTTTGTATTTACGAAAAAATTATTTTGAAGCATTTTTGCTGTTTCTAAATTTTTCAAAAATTTAGGCTCAAAATGAAAAGTTGACATGGCCCCAAGAGACGCCGAATCAAAATTAAAAAAAAAACTCTCTAATGGATGTCAAACAAGGCTTGTGCTTTCAGATGGAGTATGAGCCGAAACTGTATCTTCTAAACTGGTGGAGGAGATACTTTTGCCTGAGCCTCCCAAGCTGACCATTTCAAACAATTTGGCTAAAAAATTAAAAGTTGACATGGCTCCAAGAGACGCCGAATCAAAATTTCAAAAAAAAAACTCTCTAATGCATTGTAAAACAAGTCTTGTGCTTTCAGATGCAGTATGAGTCGAAACTATATCTCTTCAAACTGGTGGAGGAGATACCTTTTGCCTGAGCCTCCCAAACTGATCATTTCAAAATTTTAATTTTTAGTTTTTTTGCGTTTTTGTCGCCGAAAGCAAAATTTTAAAACAAAATCAATTTGGTATTATTTGTTAGGCTTCTCCGGAGCCTACACAAAAAAATAATAAAAATGATTGAAAATTGAAGGAGTAGGTACGAACTGCGTGTTTTTTTAAGAAGGTTTTTTAAAAGCGTAGGTGTCGGCGTAGTGGGATTGTATCAGATTACTGTTAAGTTTGAAATTACCGCAAAGGTTGGTTCCCTTAAGGGTATCCCTGCTCCTACATTTTCTGCAGTTATTATGTCATAAAAATGCACAATCAATTGTTTATGTTATGAACGCATAACAACCAAATGACAACAAAAAAATTTCGAAAATTTGCGTTTGTTCGATTTTTTTCTTTAGAATACTTAAGTATTTTTTTCAAAATTATGTTCAAAAATAACGGTTGTGTCAATTGACCACTAAAACTTAAAATTGAAATTTAACCTAGGAGGAGATAGATTTTCCGATGAAAAAAGTCAAAACCGGTATTTTTGGACCGTTTTTTACGTATTTTAGAATAATATAGCACTTATCGACAAAAGCTTACCTACAAAAGTTTTGTATATTAATTATACAGGTTATGTTAAAATTTAGGTTTATTTCAAAATATAACCTCAGAGGAGTAGGAATTTCCGTTTTGGCTCTTGTGCCGCTTATGTGTGACGGAGTGTGGTCATACAAAAAGTTTTGGCAAATTTTTTTCGCAAGTGAAGGCTAGTTTTACAAACTGGCTAATCTGAATTATATCCTCGAGGCCCTGTTCGGCTAATATTTTATCGAGAATATGTCAAATTAGGAGCAGGGATACCCTTAAAGGGTATGGTGGTTCCTACATTTTCTGCATCATTATGTCATAAAAATGAACCAAATCAATCGTTTGTGTTTTAAAGCACAAAACAACCAAATAAGAACAAAAAAAATTCGAAATTTTTGCGTTTTTTTCGATTTTTTTCCAAGTATTTTTCTCAAAGTTGTTCAAAATAACGTTTGTGTCAATTTGACCACTAAAACTTCGAAATATCGGGTTGACGTAAGCCAACTTTCTTTTCAGTGGTTCCCCAGCTTTCTTTTGAGCCTACTTTCGAAAAAAATCGAAGCACATTTTTTCGGAAATGTTTTCACGTGACCTTGAAAATTCATATTTTGAGTTTGGGTCGAAATTGCCAAAAAACGCCACTGTAAGTTTCTATTTGTTTCGGAACTAGCTTTTGCAAATTTTGAGCTAGTTGCAAATTTAACCTGGAGGAGTAGGATTTTTCTAGACGTAATGTCCAAAAAACGGTGGTTTTTTGCATGTTTTAGAAAAAATATAGCACTTATCGACAAAAACCCACTGTAAAGTTTGTATACTAATTATACAGGTTATGTTAAAATTTAGGTTTATTTCAAAATATAACCTCAGAGGAGTAGGAATTTCGGTTTGGCTTAGGTCTCCTTGTTTAGCTAATGTTTATGGAGTGTATTCATGCAAAAAAGTTTTGACACATGTGTTACGCAAGATGAAGGCTAGTTCTACAAATTGGCTAATCTAATTATATCTTCGAGGCCCTGTTCGGCTAATATTTAATCGAGAAAATGTCAAATTAGGAACACCATACCTTAAAGGGGTAGTGTCCGCCAAAACAAATTAGGCTGAAAATCTGATATAGTACTAAAAAAGCTCAAAAAAACACGATTGTGATAATCTCATAGCTTGCTATGCTCTGTCTCCCACAAGGGGCGGCCAAGTCGAAACGGAGGTACCATTTTCTCCTTAATTACATATCCGTCAAGTTCATTTATGTGTCAAATTGAGCGGATTCTCAATGAGCAAAAATATTGCGATGGTTTTTTGTCTGGCTTAATAAAAATACATTAGAAACCATAAAAAGGTGGTATTTGGCCGGTTCGGTACCATTTATTCGAAAACCGCTCATCAGAATTTGTTTTAACTATGCTCATTCGATTTCTCATACAATTGCGAACAAAAATGAAAACCACATTTATCATTTTCGTCATCAAAAAATTAATACATGTATAAAATAATGCTAGAAATCAGATTTCAAAAATTTTGAAGGGTAATGTATGCAAACAAAGTTGGGCCAAAAATAGTCTCGTTGCATTTGTATTCGATTCTCTCACAAGGGGGCTGCAAAGTTAAAACGAACGTACCATTTTCTCCTTAATAAAATATCCGATTAACTTTATTTTCAATTTAAATAACGTGGATTATCAATGCGCAAAAATGATTCGTTGGTTGTTATTCTGAAAAGTAAATAATACAGTAGATAACCTTCAAAATATAATATTTTGGCCGGTGATGTACAATTTATTTGAAAACATTTTAGGCCTTATATACGCATTTCGAATAGTAGCGCTATTGAGGATTACTAAACATCTGTAATTTGTAATTTGCCGAATCAAATATTCGAAAGGATGGTTATCAGGTGGTTTTCGATATCAATAAACTTTATTTGAAAGATTTGTGCAAAAAAAAGCAGTATGTAAGGAAAATGGTGTAAAATTTAAACCAATGCAGTCACTTGTATGGACGCCTGGTTAGGTGAAACAGATTTGTGCCGAAGCTCAGATGAGTTTTAAGGAATGCATCGTAAAGATCTGGACCTATCGATTAGTACTAAAATTTTGAACATATTTCAACTCATAAGTAGCATTCCTCACTGTTATCAAATGATAAAAAGCGTGATCTCTATTGAGAACAAAATTAATCAAACAATGTTTTTTGGCGCAAACAAAATGTTGATTGATTAATACTGTGGTTTGCGTCTATAAGGACAGCTGAGATTTTGCCATATTGTCCTTAGCTTTGGTGCCATATTGTCCTTATTTTTAAAATTGCTCTAAAAATTTCAAAAATAACGGTGAAGAGCTGAAACCATAAGCCAAAGTTTCGGGGGTCAATTCTTAACAATAAAAAAATATTTTTGAGAAAAATATGAAGACCTTTTTTTTTGCTCTTCGGTCAAAAAAATTTCGAAAAAGAGGTCATTTATAGAATTTTTTGCAAAAAAATAGTGAAGACCTTTTTTTTGCTCTTTGGTCAAAATTTTCGAAAAGAGGTGTTTTATAGTAATTTTATGAAAACAAACTATTTTTAGAGACAAAATTTGCCATATTTGTCTAAGGTTTTGCATATTGTTCTAAGGTTTTGCCATATTGTCCTTTAGGTTTTGCCATCTTGTCCTAAGGTTTGCCAAATGTTCCTTAGGTTTTGCCATATTTTCCTTATATTTTTTGCCATATTGTCCTAAGATTTGCAATATTGTCCTTAGGTTTGCCATAATGTCCTTAGGTATTGCCATATTGTCCTAAGGTTTTGCCATATTGTCCTTAGTTTTGCCACATTGTCCTTAGATTTTTGCCATATTGCCTTAAATTTTGCCATATTGTCCTTAAAATTAAGGAACAATTTCGACAAATTTCACAAGCTCAATATGGCGAAAATGTAAATTAAGGACAACATGCAGAAGTTAAGGACAATATAGCAAAACCTAAGGACAATATGAAAATTGAAGGACAATATGGCACAATCTAAGGCAATTTGGCAGAAATATGAAGACAATATGGCAAAAATTTAAGTCAATCTGGCAAAATCTAAGGTCAATGCGTTAAAATTTAAGGACAATATTGGCAAAATTTAAGGACAATATTGCCGAATTTAAGGACAATATGGCAAAAGTGAAGGACAATATTGCAAAAATGTAAAGACAATATGGAAAGTAATTTAAGGACAATATGGCAAAAAATTTACTGTGATGTGCGTCTTTAACGACAGGTGAGATTTTCCCAAATCGTCCTTAGCAAAATTGTCAATAGACTTTTTTTTTTTTTTGCTATTCACTTTTTGAAACCTTAAAAAGGGTCGTTTCTATAGAATTTTCAATAAAATAGTGTATTTTTTCTAAAATTTCCCAAATTGTCCTAATTTTCCTTATATTTTCCAAATTATTCTTATATTCCCCCCAAAATGTCCTACTTTTCCCCAAATTGTCTTATATTTCCCAAATTATCATTATATTTCCCAAATTGTCCTAATTTTCCAAATTTCCTTATATTTCCCAAATTGTCATATATTTCCCAAATTGTCCTTATATTTTCCAAATTGTCCTTATATTTTCCAAATTGTCCTTATATTTCCCCAAAATGTCCTACTTTTCCCAAATTGTCCTTATATTTTCAAAGTTGCCCTAATACTTTTTTTTCTAATTCACGTTATAATCCCCAGATTGTCTTTATATTAGCCAAATTGTCCTAATATTACCCACATTGTCCTTATATTCAACAAATTGTCCTTATATTAAACAAATTGTCCTTATATTTCCCAATTGTTCTAAGATAAACCAAATTATGCTTATATTAGGACAATTTCAGAAATATACGGACAATTTGGAGAAAATTAGGACCACTCGGTAATATAAGGACACTTGAGGAAAATTAGGATAATTCGGGTAATATTAGCACAATTTGGAAAAATTTTAGAAAATACACCATTCTAGTGAAAATTTCATAGAAAAGACCCCTTTTTCGAAAAGTGAAGAGCAAAAAAAGGGTCTTCATCTGAAATTTTTCTCAAATTGTCCTAAGCTATTATCGTACAAATTAACTTAATAACCATAATTTTCCCCCAAAAATTTAAAGACTATCCATATATTTTTATAAAATTCCTTTTTTTCTTGTATTGTCTTTTTTTATAAATTATCCTTATATTTTCCAAAAATCTACTTATTTTCGTGAATTGTCTTATATTTGGAAATTGTCTTCATATTTCCCCAAATTTTATAATAATTTTCTCTCAATTATCCTATATTTTGAACTACAATTGAAAATATAAGAAAATTTTGATATTTATAAGGTCATTTTGGAGATTTATAAGGAAAACTTGAAAAATTAAAAATAATTTTGGACATATAACGACAATTTATGAAAATTAGGACAATTTGGGGAATAAAAGACAATTCAGAGAATTTAAAAATATAGGGGGAATTTGGAAATTTTAATAGAGAACTAATGTTTTGCCATATTGTCCTTATTCTCCATTCAAATTTTTTATCGAATTATTTGAAGACCATAATTTTTCCCGAAAATATGAAGACCTTTTTTTTGCTCTTCCCCATATTTTACGAGAAAGAGGTGAATTTTGATATTTTTGAAAAAAAGACCCTTTTGAATTTTTTGCCATATTGTCCTTATTGAGGGACGCCCAAAATCTCAAAGCGTAGGTTTTGGCCATATTTCTGCCATTATTGTCCTTGTAGAGGGTGTCCTTATAGACGCAAACCACAGTAACACCCACTGTTTAAAAAATTTTGTTCCCACGTCTCAAACTCACTGAAATAAATATTTTTCAACGTGCAAGTGATGAAAAAAGACCAAAAATATTTTTTTCAATGACCAGTTTTCAAATAAATTGTACCTCACCGGCGAAAATATTATATTTTGAAGGTTATCTAGTGTATTTTTACTTTTCAGAATAACAACCAACGAATTATTTTCGCGCATTGATAATCCACGTTATTTAAATTCAAAATAAAGTTAATCGGATATTTTATTAAGAAAATGGTACATTCGTTTTTTACTTTGCCGTTTTTTTTAGACTGGTTTAGTAGTATATCATATTTTGTCCTAACTTTGCTTGCAGACATTACCCTTCAAAATTTTGAAAATCTGATTTTTAGCATTCTTTTTAACGTACCCTAAATGAGAAACACTCGATGTGGCAGGTACGCACCCTATTCTTTATTTAATAGCAGCCAATCACCGGCGCGGATTTAAAAGCGTGGTGTGTGAAAAACATTTTTTTACCGTTATACATTTATAAATTTTTTGATGACGTAAATGAAAATTGTAGTTCGCAATTTTTGTTCGCAATTGTATGAGAAATCGAATGAGCATGGTTAAAATAAATTCTGATGAGCGGTTTTCGAATAAATGGTACCGAACCGGCCAAAATACCACTTTTTTAAGGTTATCTACTGTATTTTTATAAAGCCGGACAAAACACCATCGCAATATTTTTGCTCATTGAGAATCCGCTCAATTTGACAGATAAATGAACTTGATCGGATATGTAATTAAGGGGAAAATGGTACCTCCGTTTCGACTTTTCCGCCCTCTTGTGGGAGAACGGAACATAAAAAAGCTACGAGACTATCACCAATCGTTTTTTGGGGCTGTTTTAGTACTATATCAGATTTTCAGCCAAACTTTTTTTTTAAAAGGGGTGGGTGTCGCCTTTAGCCTTTTATAGAATAAGTTTATGATGCATTGATATTGATTATGATTAACGTTGACCCAAGGAATCTCAGGATGACAATCATTTTTTTTTCAAAACAATCTAGAATTTTTAAACTTTGAATATTTTTTTTGCTTTATCTCGAAAGAAAATGGGAATTCAACCCCATATCAAGATTTTTTGGTCGCTATGAGGCATAACTTATGCCGCATAAGCTATGACCCGTCGAAAACGATGCATAAAATTAAAATTCTCGAAAATTTCCAAATCAAATTTTAGAAATTTCAATATTTTTTAAGCAAAAATTTTCGACCTAATTATCGAATTTGACGCTGATTGGTTTAAAATTTTGATCAGCCGTAAGCAGATTTTTGAAGGAGAGGGGAGGAAAGCCTTTAAAAAAAGTTACCTTGCCATTATAAAATGAACGTCGTAATAAATTCATAAAAACCAACCTGTCAGCAGTCCGTACATGTTTCCGCTGCGTTTGCGCATTTAAGTCATTTTTCACAATTGAACTTTCTGCAATGTGGCTTTTTGTCATCATTTCTGTAAGTTTCGAACACCCGCCCGTTTTTGATAATAAACTGGAACAAGATGACTGCTCATATTTATCTCTCCAAGCCGAGCCAGAGGAACTTCGATTTGGTATTTCGGTACCACTGCGCATATTTTCAGTTGCTGCGGATGACGATTCGGATCGATGACTTCCTATTATGAGGTATACCGTTTTCATCGAGAAAGTTTTTTTCTTTATCTTTTGCTTCGAAAATTGTGTGGGCGGGACAAATATGGAGAATCCCATCTTGGTAATTTTCAGATAAATAGACTATTTTTACAGTAGGATGACTTTAACAGGACAAGTTTAAACCGTCAACCTATCTTTTTCACAGCATTTTGGCGAAATAAAACATTTTAATCCTATAGATCCATTATCATATGAAGTCAGGAAAATTTTGCAAAAATGACAAAAACATCATTGTTATTGGCATAAGGCATTCTTTCATAAAATTGTGTTTTATTATTCATCTATTAAGCCTACAGTATGTCTTTTTTTCGCACGAAAATTTGAGGAAGAACAGGGAGAATTCTCCTCAAATCATATCTATCTCACGAATCATTCTTAAATTTTCGCACGAAAGAAAGACATACATGTATTGTATAATAGTGGATTTTGGATAGGTTGTCCGAAAGGCATACTACAGTAATACTGGTCTCGGTCTGACCAGACAGTTTTAGTATCCATTTTTTCCGCTTAGACCTCGGTTATGCTGAAAATTGGAAAAATGGGGGTGAATAGCTAAAAATGCAAGCCAAATTCAAACAAGACTGGCCATGCCACAACTTTAAAAACATTACTAAAAAATTTTAAAGGTTTCGAAAAATTCTCGTTTTGACCGATTAGACAGAGGAGTTTTCCGATTTTTCTAAATAATACGAAAGTTTTTTGCCAATTTTGTCTATTTAAGACAGAGCCCACTGTACTACAATTATAAAATATCGTAGAAATTGTATTTAAAATGATGAATATTCTCCGCCTACGCATTTGTTCTCTAGTTAACATTCGCATTTAAAAATGGTATAACTCCCTAAAGTACTGCTGCCAGAAGCACTCCCATTATTTCGAGGGCGACCACGTCCACGAGATAAAGTGCTCAAATGGCTTTATAAAATAAAAAATACTATGGAGAAATTATCATTCTTCTATACGAGAAACGGAATAAAAATAAATGATATATAAAATATTTAAAACCAGCCTGTGTCCATTTGTTACCCCTTGTGGCGATTGAGGGTTTGCGATTGGATCATGATTTCTAGTTGGTGGGAAATTTGGTCTTGTTATACTAAATGCTAATTCACTTTTTTCAGATTCTGAAGTTTCACTTGGAGTTCTAACCATTATCCGATTTTATAAAATTCAACAGAGCACTGGCTACATCTAAAAATAATAACATTGGTAATTAATTAACAAGGGTCATTCATAATTTAGGTCAAACGATTTTAGTTCTTCGGTGTTGGTGAAACCGTGATAAAAACCCAAATTTTTTATTTTTGCATTTGTAACCGATACCGCTTGCATATCCGGTAACACTCACTGATTTTTAATTTCAAATTATTTTGCGGATTTTTAAGGGATTTTCCAAAAAATCTTTCGAATTCCAACAGAAGATTATAAAATTCGATTCCGTTAGAAGGACTCTTAATCATGATTTAATCATAAGCAGATTATTCGAAGGAGTATTTTAAGCCAAGTGTGCCACAATATTTTTTAAAACTTGCATAAAAAGCCGAAAAAATAATTTTCCTGTAATGACCAAAAGATGCAAAACTGAAAATCCCGCAGTTTTTCAAAATCCTGTTATGATTTCAGCTTTTTTTCAATTTTTGAAGATAATATTACTTTTATATCATTTGATCTGGCTGAGGGCACATTTCCATGGTAGGGATCGATGTATAAGAAATTCTTTGAAAATCCCTTAAAAATCTGCAAAATAATTTGAAATTGAAAAATCAGCGAATGTTACCGGATATTCGAGCGGTGTCGGATCTAAATGCAAAAATAAGGTTTCCTTTTTTCCAGGTTTCTGCGACATTGAAGAACTAAAATCGTATGACCTAAATTGAAAATGACCATAGTCTATGGTCCATAGAAATAAGGGGAATAAAAACAGAAGACCTAATTATTTCACATCTAGAGAAAGTGGACACAATGATCCTGGAAACACACATCCTCTAAATACACACCAAACTACCGCATGTGTATTTTTAAAACCAGCACCCTAGAAAGCATAATATTACCTTATTTTCATGTGATTGCATCGAAGCTACATTAGAGCTTTTAATGCAAATGAGCTCCAAATTTTAGCTATTTTTTCAAAATGAAATTTTTGGCGTTTTTTTGGGGAACGTATTCTTGTACCCAATTGGCCAATCATCTTTTTTTTGTCCTTAGTATATATTGCCTTGGTGGGTACAAGAAATGGTTTACATACTCTTGTACCCAAATTGGTCTGAACGAAAACGTTTTCTGAACAGTGCATCGTCATGATTATGTGT
>SCLH01000469.1:363312-377711 GCA_004367855.1 Oikopleura vanhoeffeni | reverse complement strand
TGTAAAACTAAACCCCACAGTACAGATTATTTGAGTTAATGGCGTTAAACTTTCTCAAAAAGAATGATTCCGACCATGAAAAAAAAATTTGATGCCACCAAGTGGTCACAATTTGAGTGACAAAAACTCAAAAAATCCGTACTTATTTGAGCATTCCGTAGACATCTTTTCGTCAAGTATTTGAACGGAATTTATCAATAATTAACGGTAGATTTTAACCGTAATTATTTTATTAAACAGTACTAAGGGGTTTAATTTTGCAGATAAGTCTCCCGGTACTGACCCTACTTATGCGGCATAAGTTATGCCTATCACTGTGCTCTAGTGCAGTCGGTGAATTTCTTCAAAACCCTTATGACGCATAATCATGACGATGCACTTTTCAGAAAAATTTTTCGTTCAGACCAATTTGGGTACAAGAGTATGTAAACCATTTCTTGTACTCATTTGGGGACAAAAGATACCGACTCGTTTTTTTTGACAGCAAGGAGTTAAAATTTTGAAATGCCATAAGCCAATTTTTGGGCTAAATAAGCTAAGGAACATAATGGGTGACCTCAAAATTCCTAGTTTTAAACTTTTTATCGGCCAAAATCTCACCGGTGACATGTCATGACACCCTAATACCTTTAAAAATATTTTTTTGGTTGTAAAAAAAGCAAAAGGGATGAACTAAACATTAATTGTATTTGGCTTTTGAGGCACAAATATTGTAATTGACGCTTGAACACACTAGTGACGACCTAGAAGTTGACAATGTTGTATAATTTATTGGAAGAAAAATGGCTTGAAATTGGAACCCGTTCGCGTCCTATTAAAACTATCTACTGTATATTATGAAGGCTTGTGCATAACACAACTTCAACGAACGCTCAATAAATAACCGAAATTTAAAGAGCCAAATCTCATTTATATAACAGAAATCACTGATTATGATTTTACAGAAAAATGATAGTGAGTCGTAAAATTTGCGATACTTTCGAGACCCGGTATTCCAGATTTTCTGTGATGCCCGTTGCGAATAATTCTTTCTACAAAATATTCTTAACCTGAAGATGAATTTATAAATTCGTAGGCTTGTTATAATTACTGCGGTCTCTGTCTAAGGTAGTTTTTTTTAATGGAGCCACCCCTACTCATGACGACTACAGGAAAACCATAGATGATATCGAGAAACGGTTTTTTGCATTCAACTGCCAACTAAAAAAGCTCAATTGAGATTTTGTTTCTTTTTTATCAGACTACCGGTTCGCCGGTAACCGGAGATTTATTATATAGGCATTTTCAGTATAAAATGTGAGAAAAAAAAATCGAAACTCGTTTTTTCTTCCAGGAATTCATCAAAAATATAGTTAAAGCAGTAAATGTGTGGACAATGGTGATATAAGGGGTATACCGTATACCATTTTGATCGACTTTTTTAAAAAGCCTATCTTTAACTATAGATAAATGTGTAGGCGGAAAATATTTATTATTTCCAATGCAAATTTCTAGAATATATTCTGAATGTTTTGAAATTTTTATTTTCGCATTGACTACAATAGAATTATGAAAGTGTTTTTCTGACAAAGTTTGTGATATCAACACACCCACCTTTCAATTGTATACATTTTTATTCGTTTATAAGAGAAGTTTTAACGCCTACGCAATTTTTATAGCAAAAGATAGGGGAAAAAAAGGCGACCAAAATAATTATCGATGAAAATGGTATACCTCTGATATAAGTATGAAAAAATAACTTTCCAGCTGATTTTAAGAAAAAAAAATTGGGCCAATCGAGATTCGAACCTACCAAAAAATTAGATTCCGGTTTATAGCCGGTGAACCGGATGTTAAAGCAACTTAATAAAATTTCTCCATTGAGCTTTTTTAGTTTGCAGTTGAATGCAAAAAACCGTTTCTCGATATATGGTTTTCCCGTAATCGTCATAAGAAGGGGTTGCCCCATTAAAAAACTTCCTAAGCGGACGGTCAAAAATTCACATTTTGTCCGCTCAGACAGAGAATTTCGGATTTTCACAAAAAATGCGTAGGTTTACGCTCATTTTGTCTCCTAAGGCAGTGTCCGCTCTAAAGACAGAGACCACAGTAATAAAGTTATAGATGCAATTATAGATTTAGATGCGTTTTAGTTGGGTATGTTTCTTCATGCGTAATTTCCGTTAACGTGAAAGTGAAAAAAAATGCGATTGAAACGTTTGGTATTGAAAACGAGATTATTGCTTCTATTTGTTTTATTTCATCGTTACAATAATCACGAAATAATGATTTTTAACCTACAAATGCGATTTATTTACATCACTAATTCCTGAAACAATTTTTGGGAAAAAAAGTATTGCTATAAATGCGCTCTTGTACAAAAGTTTTGGAGGGCTTCTTAAAAAGATCATTTTGATATGATTTTACAGGGCAGCCATTTTTTGGAAAGTTTTTTTAAATTGTCAAATAAATAGATAAGGGGATTTAAATGAAATAAATACAGTAGATGATCGTTTACAGTTGGTGATAAGATAAAACATCCTTTAGTTAAAGCAACGCTTTTTTGGCATATTTGATTTTGGGCGACCTATGAATACTTAACGCACCCCTTTTTGGCTGAAGTTTCGGGGGTGCTTTAACTCGTCACCCACTGTAGTGAAAAAATATTTTTATCCTATTATAATAATATTTACTCTTATATCGATCATGATGCCCGAGTAACTTAAATCTCTTATTCCCTATTCTTTTAAAAGGCAAATGAGAGATTTAAGTTACTCGGGCATCATGATGGATATATCGCAGATAATACCTGCTGGGACCTTTTTTGCTTCACTAGAATATAGTATATCATATAATTAATATGTTGTGTATTATCTTCGATGTATAATAATAATTTTATCATAGGAAGAAAACTTTATAATGGCTGACTAACTCGAAAACCTATAGGTTGGAAACCGCTGAATTAATTTTCGATATTGTTTTTAAGAAATACTTTCCATTCAAAGCCAAAAAGCAAACAAAAATGGATTTTTAGCGAATGAGAATCGTTTGAATTAGACCGCAAAAAAAACAGCAAAAACCCGCACAGATAATGCTGTTTTTAAACATGGAAAACTATCGGGGTTGTAAAATATCTACACATAAAATAATATTTAATTTTCTTGTTAATTTACGGTCCCTGGGCAAAAAAGTCTTGAAAATCTGGCGCTTTAAAATCAGATTATCTCAGGATAATCGATCGAAAATGTGCTCATTTTTTGTTGAAAATAAGGTACTTTTAGGTCTAAAAGGAAGATTAAACGCGCTTGAGGGGAAGCCTTTCAAGGGCTAAGGGATTGTACAGTAGAGCTTGTTTAGTAAGACGTAGGATATAAATACAAAAAAAAATATAACGAAAAGTACTTTACTGTATCATAAAAAGATGCCTTGTTACAAAAGTACCAAGACATATTTTTATAGTACAGAAAAGTACTTTTAGTTGGAAAATATTGTAACCGTAGTATGACTTTAAACAGACGGGTGGAAATGTTACCCTATAAGTTTAAACTGTGGCAAAATTGTCCGATCCTGACCGCTTTCAGAATGTCTGTTCGAAATCCCGTGTCGAAATTGTTTGCCTAACCCTGTCCGTCCGAGGTTTTCCGTTTAAAGGCATACTACTGTTCATTTATATGCTACCTTCTCTACTGTACTGCTCAATTGAAAATAATGGGTTTCTTTACTGTAGAATCATTTTTGTTGATTTTATAATCGCATAAAAAATGAAACAATAAATAGTTTTTCAAAAAGACAAATTATTTCAGCAGAGTAATTACGGTTTTTGCAACTTTCCATACTCACGATACTGCCGCCAAAATAGATAATATTCTATAGGCGAGATTTAAGTTTAGCGAAGTGAAAAAGTAATAATCAAAGGCTTTTGTATGTTTTCGAGAATGGTTCATTCGATTCCAAAAGTTCCAAATGAATCCCAAGGTCAATGAGTTGATACATCGCATTTTTTTTGATCTCGCAGTCAACTTACCAGTTAACAGTTTTCGTTTTGTAGAAATTAATTTTTCTGTCCAATGAAAAGAGCTTATTATTTTCGAGTGAGCCAATCACAGCGAGCTATACAACTGCCAGTCACTTTTCTACTTCGCTAAACTTAAATCTCGCCATAGTCATTTTAATCGATAAATTTAAATATAACAATTTCGAATGAACAAAAAAATATTCTTACTAAATCTAAGTGAATGTCTGTTCTAGGGCTACCTAAAAAGATCATCTACTGTACTAAGCAGGTTGATTTGATTCGTTTAATGCAGATTCTGAAATCGAAAATATTTATATTGGCACTATTATGTACAGTTAATTCCCCGTTTTTAAAGTATGTCGCTGTATTTGTAGGGTGTCATAAAATAGATAAATACAGTAGATGGCCTGAAAATACCTCAGAACGCATAACTACACCGATAGAGCCAACTTGAACCAATTTCGTATGCTTTTTGATAAATAATTCTTCGGTCTTCTTGCTGTTTTTTTGGCCAAGATCGCATTAAATAATATTATAACTTAAAAAATTACTTTGTTTGATGGTTTTACCCCCTTTAGGGTATTCACACATTTTGAGCGTAAACTTTTTCAAATCTGTGCCGTCCCGATTCGCAGTTCGATCCAATTTTGAAACATTTTCTTAATCTGCTCCACTCGCTTTTCATCAAATTGGTCGAGCTTGATCGGGTCTATTTTCGCTTCCGGTTGAACTTTCGGTTCTTCTTCCGGTTTGGTTTCTTTTTCAATTTTATCTTCTGCTTTTGGCGGGGTGTCTTCGAGTGGTGGGGCTTTTTTAACTGAATTTTGTGTAGGGGGTTTTATGTCTGGTTTGGGTACTTTTTTCCTAGCTATTTTGGCGGTGGGTAGCTTGTGAACAGGATGGATATTGGCGGCATTTTTAGCCTCTGATTTTGATTTTCCTTCCATTTTATCGATTTTTAGGGGTCTTGGTTCGGTTTTTTCGATTTTTGGGGACTTTGGTTCGGATTTTTCAGATCTTTTAGATTTGGCTTCAGATCTCGAAGATCTTTCAATCTTCGGAGATTTGGGCTCTGATTTTTCAATTCTTGATGATTTTGGCTCTGATTTCTCAATTTTCGGTGACTTTGGCTCCGATTTTTCAATCCTTGGCAATTTTGGCTCACGCTGATCGACCTTGAGAAGTTTAGGCACTGTTCTTTCAATTTTTTTTCTTTTCAACCTCTCTTTCGAGTCTCCATTTTTTGCAAAAGTTCTCATAGATTGTGGCTTAGGAATTAACGGTGGAGGTGGCGGGGTATCTGAATCTTCTAGAATTGTTTTTGGTTGTACACTGCTAACCCCCGCATCGAACAAGTCTTTATTATCTGCCATAATATCCAAAACAGACGGCTTTTTATCAATTTCAGCCTCTTTTTCATCAGACGAACTGTCGTCTGAATCCGTCACAATATTTGTAATCATTGACCTGGCGATTTTTTCTTGCAATTTTCGCGTTTCCCTCAACTCGATCCCATTTTGGACATTTCCGTGAAGAAAGTTGACATTTTCGCGCGCTATTACAGCGGCGCGACGGGGAGGTCTTTTACTTCGCTCTGATGTCCCACCCGAGCCGCCAGAAGTTTCGGATTTAACAGAGTTTTTTGCGTCCTGATATTCCTCAGTGTCCATTAGGCGTTGAAGCTCGGCAGGCTGAATTATTAATAAATTGAAAAGGTTTAAAATGAAATAATTTTATAGCTGGTATTATTTTTAAGTCAAGTGAATTTGCGATTTATTTGGGGTAACTTTTCACACAGGTGGCTTGAGGGGGTGCCATAAACTCGTCAGATTGCAATCAATATAAATTAAGAAAATAATTAACTTAGTAATAAACTAAATAGTTAAATAAGCTAAATAGTTAACTTAGTTTATTTTTTCATAGTTATTATAATTAGCTGAGATGCTATAAATATTTTCTGGCCCAAGAAAATCACTTTTTATAGATATTTTTGAGAAGTTTAAAGTTCGAATTTTAATTTTTGAAATCGTAAAAATTTCAAAAAAATTGAAAACCTTTCGAGAATTTTCTGAATTTTTGCACCAAATTTTTTTCTGATTTTTAATGAACTCTGTGGAAGAATGGCCAGTTTAACTTTTCTTATAGATACCTACATATTTTCTAACCGCTCTTTGAAAAATCATAAAATTTTTATATGTCATTTTTTGTCGACTTTCTTAGAAATATTGTGAAAATGTTCGACAAATTAAGTCCAAAATTTTATATTAGTGGTTTTTTGAATTCTCCATATGGAAAAATTCTATAGAAAATCAGGCCGAATCACTATCTAAATTTTCTGGTATCTATTTGGTTTCCATATGTCAATCGATGGAAGGGTCAAGCGAATATCATTTATCAACTATCGATGAAATTTACAACACTTTTTTGTAACACCGGTTTGTGCCATTTGGTACTCAATTAAAAGAAATATTTTGCAAAAAAATCCCAATAAAATTTCGGTTGTACTCGGCGTCATCTCTTTTGATAGTCAGGACATTTTTGATAATAAAACGGAAATGAAGGTCAATTATTTCCCAAAAAAGCTGTTTTTCTCTATTTTTGGTCATTTTGCATGGAAAAAAAAGTTTAATATTCAGAAACTTTTTAATGTGCATAAATTAATAAATTAAATAAATAAATAATGCAGCATAATGATTTACCAACTTTTTAGCGAAGTAAAACTAAAAGTCTGAAGTTAATTTATATCGTTTAAAAAAAACTTACATTGGGTTTAGTTAAAAATGGAATACCCATGAAAATTGTTTTTATATTTTTACAGATACTCAGTTATGTTAAGGAATTAAAAATATTAACGTTTGCAAGAATAAACACTTTTATTAAAGATAAAAAGTAAAAAAATAAATTTTCATATTTTTTTCTTTCATATATCGCTCTGAAAAAATGTACCAATCTTCCAGACTTATGCCACCCCTTAATAAATTTGAAATCGGTGTTAGATAAAAATACTCATTATACAAAAAAGCGTGTAGTTACTTTTCAAATAAATAAAATATACTGTTTCAAAATCCAATCTTTAAATTTTCTAAAAAAGATGACGAGAAAAAAAAATATAAAAGAAACGTTATTTCTTATTTATTTTTACATCATTGATATATATCTAGGGTGCGCAGCGGTAACACCACAGAGAAAACTACAATAGTTGATAAAAGTTCATTGATATCACGGGGGTTGTTGACCCAGAAAAAAACGATTCCGAGGAGAAAAAAAAATTTCGGCCATCTAGTGGTCAGACAATGAGTTTTGAAAACGCTCATTCAGAGCACTAACTTGCCCTTTTAGTATATAAAACTCATTAAATCTGATATTTAAGAATAAGCGTCATAGTCACAAAAAAATTTGCTAATTTTTGAAAATAAAATTTTTGAAAAAAAAAATTTTTTGGAAATTTTTGAAATTTTTTTTTGTCATTAAGAGCTCGACCGAGATATATGAAACCGGCAATTTAATTTTAAAACCGGTATTTTCACCGGTAAAGATACCGGCAAAAAAGAAAAAAAGGTCCATTTTTCTTTCAAATTGTACGCTTTAATTTTTTTCCCGTTTTTTGCTAAACCCCCTAATTCAAAAAAAGGTGTTTCGCAAATAACCAAATAATAGACGGCAATATTGACGGGAAATGATTTATAAAAATGCCGTCTAAGGCCCCACGGACAAGGACGGCAATTTTGACTGGAAAATGATTTATAATAATGCCGTCCAAGGCCCTACAGACACGATCATAAGATTTCTGACTTCGGATATATTTTATAAGGCCGTCTCTTTAAAGGCATCGGCGAAATTTTCCCATGCGGCGCCCGTCCTTTTAAAGTCATATTGACAGCTTTTCTATCATCAAGGCCGACCTGTCTCGCCGTCCTATTGAAGTCATACGACTGTACAATAATATGGTTTCAGACAACAAGGAAATTTAGAAAAATTTACTTTCGTACATTTTAACGATTTCGGTTTGTCCATATATACGCAGTCCTTATTTATACATTACCCCCGGGTATGACCCTAGCCATTATACATAAAATTCTATTTTGTGAGGTGCCTCTAGCATTTGCTATACTTACGATTCCCGATCTCCTCTTGGGCGCTCTCTTTGTGACTTTTTCATCTTGCTCAGTGTCGGACTTTTTCTCCGGTGAATCTTGTTGCACTTGCTCTAGAACGTCACGCAAGTTGATTCGCTTATTAATTGGTTTATTTTCCGCTCGAAAACTATCTGTTTCTGAAGCGTCACTTTCTAAATTATCCAAAACCGAATTCGACATCTATAAAATTTGACAGTTATAGTCTTGTACATTTAATTATTTTTAAATTCAGTTTCTGACGCTTGAAGTAGTCTGGCGTTTTTAGATTTCTCCAAAAGGTCGGTGAGATCGGTACATACGATCATTTTGCCCATAATAGAACCTTTCTAGATACGTACCACTGCAGAGCCGTTTTTCGATTCCCGGTTTTTTACCAGTAATTTTTGAAAGTATTTATTCCAGAAACCGATAATTTCCAGTAAATTTCAGGTTAAAATCGGAAATCGAAAAAACAGCTCCGCACGAAAAAGAATTCGGCGGCGTTTAAAAAAATCTATATTTTGATGATAAACGTAGAACGTGGTCTGCTCGGCCTATACTTGCTGATAATTACTGCATTAAGGGTATCCCGGTTCCTACATTTTCTGCAATTATTAATAACTTATTATGTCATAAAAATGCACCAAATCAATCGTTAATGTTTTTAAAAGCACAAAAAAAACCAAGTGAAAACAAAAAAATTCGAAATTTTTGAGTTTTTTTCTGAGGTCGCTTTTTTTTTAGGTGGGCCACGCTTTAGGGGCCACCCTTAAGGGGTATCTGTTCTGAGAGAACCAGACTAGATAGCGACAAACGGTTTTTTGCATCTGGAATCTTAACCGAATTTGTAGTGGTAGAAATTTTTCTTTTTCTCGGTGATTACCGGTTCACCGGTAATTTGCAAAAATCCTTTTTTTAGGTCATTTTGAGCAATTTCGATGACTGATTTCGGTCACGTGATCAACCTAGGAAGCCAAAAAATTTCTACAGCATATTTTTTCAAGGTTTCACATGCAGAAAACCATTTGTCGCTATCTTGTCTAGTCCTTCCAGTCGAAATCATCAGTGGCCCACCTAAAAAAGAAACGACCTGAGTATTTTTTTCAAAATCAAGTTGAAAAATAACGTTTGTTGCAATTTGAGCACTAAAACTTCAAAATTTCGGCTTGACGTAAGCCAACTTTCTCTTCAGTGTTTTGTTGGTTTCTTTTTGAGCTTACTTTAGAAAAAATCGAAGCACATGTTTTTTCGAAAAATTTTTCACGTGCCCTGAAAAATTCATATTTTTTGAAATTTAACCTGGGAGGAGATAGATTTTCCGTTTTGGCTTAGGTGGCGCTTTTGTCGCTTATGTGTGAAGGAGTGTGGTCATACAAAAAAATATTGGAATATTTTTTTCGCAAGTTAAAGGCTAGTTCTACAAAGTGGCTGAATAATATTTTTGAAGCCCTGTTTGGTTGATATTCCATCGTAAATATGTGAAATTAGGGACAAGGATAACCTTCAAGCTGAAAACATATTAATCTGCTTATTAAGTCGGCGGAACCCGTAATGGATTTTGTCCTGAAATATACCAATTCAACCAGAAAAAACGAAAATTTTAAACATGATGAATGATGAAACACATAAATTACAGGGGGAGGCCCGAAATTGCCGAAAAAAACCTACGCAATTTCACGATTTTTAGCTAAAAATACTTCCAGTCCCAATATCGCCAAATGTGCCAATATCGCCGTAATTTTTTCGCAAAAAACTTTTGGCGATATCCCCCCCCTGTATAAAGTTTTAAATCTTAAAATGGGCGTTATTCATGAGAATGAAAACTAATTATTTTTTTGCCAAAACAACAAATTTATTATTCTTTGCAAAATGGTATTTTACAGATTTTTTTAAAATGAAGAAATAATTTTCGAAAGTACAGTAGTGTAGGTAAATAATATTTGAAGAAATGGTACGATTAAAAAATTTAAGAAATTGCCAAATAGGGTTTTTATTCGGTTCTCACGCAAGAACGTTTTTTTTGTCTTTAAAGTTATGGGTAAACTGTAACTCAGATTTCGAAAATTTCATTTTCCGAATTAAATTAAGACTTTATTTTCAAACTGATATTTTGTTTAAAAGTCAAATAGAAAAAAAGAAGGAATGTTTAGATTTTCTACAAGTTAGAATTCACCCATTAGATCAAATATTGGACTTTCGTGAGAATTTCTAGGCCGTCTCTTAAGGGGGTGGTCAACGCAAAATGGCATTTCCAACCAAGTTAAACTTGAGGTTAAAGGCCTCGGTGCTAATAGTTGACTCGCCATTTTTTTGGAATGATGAAAAACTTTATGACTTTTTTCTCTGGATGCAAAATTTTAATGAAACTTAGTAAAAACACGAATAAATTACTATATTTGGTGAAAAATATATACTGTCCTCGCTACCTAATTATCGCAAGTTTTTGGAGTTGGTGAATGTGTCTCTAACCAGTAGAAGTTTTTGGAGGTGGTTTTTTAACTTAGGCTTATATTTACGAGAGCCAAAAAAAATTTTCAAATATTGCCTCGAAATATCATGATTTTTGAAATATCAAAAACGGTACAAGTTGCAAAAATTTTCACATTTGAAAATTAGATAAAAAAAATTTAATTACAAGTTCCAAAAATATAAAAAAAATGCTGACTGAATATAATTTGTGTCATACGAAAACAAATTCTATTTAATTCCATTAAGTTCGAATAAAACTACAGAATAAAGCAATTTAAATTTACAATGTAGCTTTCTTAGCAAAGTATAAGGATGACCCTAAATGATAGAACTTGTTTTGATCGACATTTGATCCAGTTAGAGAGCGAGGACTGTACCTAGCAAAAAATATTTCCATCAAGAGAAAAGTATACCCCCATTAAGCACCGAGCCCATTGATAGAGATAGATAGGAACTAATGAAGATAGAATGGAGAAACATTGAACGAAATAGATGACAGTTGACCAAGAAAAATGGACAACATTTTAGGTAACATGCGACGTTTGGAAATTTAGAAAAGTGTAACAGTATAATGGGTTTAAAAAACATTTTGAATCGCTTACTTTCGCGATGTTTTCCAGGGTTAACCCTGTCCTTTTAGACTGCCTGTTTAAACGCATTATACTGTATAGTAAACAGCTGTCTTCAAAATCAAGTTGATTTATGTTAATAAGTTAATTCAATTTAACAGATGCTTCCAATGTGAAACTTGATATATTTTTTAGACAAAAGTCTGATATTTATTCAAACTTTGAATTTCGAACCAATAGTTATGAGTTTTCTATATTAAAATAGTATTTTTACAACGTTTCGAATTTATTATTCATCTTCAGGTAATGATTGAGAAACAAAAATATTTTTTTGATCGAAAAGTTGACACAAAANATTACTTTTGTTTCTTTTTTGTGTCAACTTTTCGATCAAAAAAATATTTTTGTTTCTCAATCATTACCTGAAGATGAATAATAAATTCGAAACGTTGTAAAAATACTATTTTAATATAGCAAATACCAATTATAATTTGTGCCTCCAAAAACCCAAATACAATAGTTATGAACGTACTAACAGTCTCTTTCCCAATTGAGTGAATTAAATCGGAGTATTGTCGGACAATTTGTTTTCCCATTTATTGCTATGAAAAATATTTCAATTTGAAGAAAAATATGCACAATAAAAAATCGACGGTTCTATTTTATGCTAACCAATTTTTTAAGAAAAAATACAAATTATGGATTATTTTTTATACCCTAAACCAACCGTATTTCACGCTGAAATTAATTAAACAGAACAATTTAAGATTTCGCAAATTTTTATTTTCGTTACTGAAGTTTTCCGTCTACCCACTTTTTAAAGCAAAATAAGACATTTTAGACACAGTCTACTACTATTAAATCCCCTGTGACACTTTTTATATTTTTAATGAAAATTAGTACTTTTACTATTGATTATCATGAGATCATCTTATTTAAATCAGACTTAAAAAACTAAAGGCATAATAAATCAGCCTTTTACACAAATAATAATTGATTGAAAAGGAAAGTATGAAAATAAGGGGTAGTCTTGAAGAATATTATAAACAATTGAAAAAGGTGGTCGTCTGAATAATTGAAAACTACGAGTCTGGTCTGTATAAAGCGGCGGGGGTATATTTTGCTGGGTAAATGGTAAACAAAAATTAGAGTGCAAAAATTTAATATGCAATTTGTTCCGAATGCATATAAAATTAGCTGACACTATCAGATGGTACCATATTTTTTTCAAAATACTGAAATTTGTTAGTAATTGTGATGTCAATTTCAGCTCTTTACATTTTAACATTTAACCCGTGACCCTATTTTGCTACCCTTGTGGTTGACGAAATAAACTACCGCCGTCAAAAGGACCCCCTGCTCATGCAAATACCAAGACATTATTTCCAATATACATCCTGATATTTTTAGCGTATTTCTATTGGCATCCAAAAAATATAAAGCCTGGGAAAATATCAGGCAGAAAAGCCCGTAGAATGAAAACCGGAATTTTGTTGAGCGATACCAGTTTATAATCACAGCAAAAATGTTTTTTAAATAATTTGATAACAAGATTTATTGTACACATAACTCTGGAATTAAAGGGTTATCGATACACTGGCAGATAATATCCTTTTTTTCATTTTAATGGTATCGAAAATATACATTTTAACTCCTCCACTGTTTCCGGCACATTTTAAGCATATAAAGTAAAGCCCTATGAATAGATTCGCCAAAAGCGACGAAGGAGTTAACTTTAAGAAAAATAATCAATTGCGAATTTTAACGGTGTTAAGAAAGAGCTTGCGTTAACGCATTTTGTAGGAAGTTTTTTCGACGGTTAACCATATAAATAAAATGAGGTTTTTGCGCTTCTAAACTTGAATCCAAATAAATCCTTATTTTTATATAAAATACCGTGATCTAAAGATTTTGACGCTAATTTTTTTTAAATTCGGTGTTAAAATTCGTCTTGTTAACATAAGGCGGCTGCTGTAACCAGAATTAAGAGACTAATTTCCTTCTTGCCCGACCTGAACGGTTGATTTGATATAAAATAGAGCGAATATTTAAATTTGTGCGGCGGTATGTATATCGTGTTTTTTAAGTTGTATAAAACCGTCAAAAATTTTAAGGCGGAGCTTGTTAAAGCAATTTTCGCCGATTATCGGCCATTGGATTCGTGAAATAAAAAGCGTATTTTGCTTTCACTTTTTAAGTTGCTCTGAAAAACCTTTATTAAAGAAAAACGATAAAAAGTAGCTTTTTGATTGTATTAAATTAAATTTGTCAACCAAATTTCCTGGAAAGCATAAAAATCTCCAAAAAACGGTATTTAAAAAATAAATTAAATGCAAATATTTTATTTTTCGGGATGTGTAGCCCTCCAATAAGCTTCCAGATATTCGCCAAGGTGTTCACAAGCATCTGATAGTTGATTTTCATCCAAAATAACATCAAAACTCTCTGGTGAACAATTTGCGAGTTTTTCGGCGACTAACATTTGAGCGTTCATGAATTTGGTTTGCGTCTTTCCTCGGGACTTTATAAGACGGCGTAAAACTTCGAGATTTGAAATCTAGAATACATTTTTTTTAGTTTTTGAAATTTGACTTTCCTGGTTTAATTTTATTTAAAAAATCCGTAATATTTCAGATTGTAGAACCCAATCGTTTAATAAGTGTAATATTTGCACAAAATATCACATCCTGAAAAATAATTGAAGATCACTGATTGCTCGACCAATCAGGAACGAGCTTTAAAATACAGTGATATTTTGTTTTAATTGATGAGGGAGTGATGATAGATAATCTGGTTAGAGATGATCTCTTCCACAACCCTTATCTTTCCGAAAAAAGCAATTTAATTTTGATAATAAACAAAAGGTCGTCATTTAAGGGACAATTTTTCTTTCTTGAGCATCAAAATGAAATTGCTATTTTTGTTCAGCTTTATAAAAATGACACATTTTCATTCGTGGTAACTAGTGTTTAACAACCGTACAAAATTGTCATAAACTGGTGATTATTTACCATAAATCGAAATTCAATTTTTGATAAACTTACTTTTAAATAAACTATTAGCGGTGCAAGTGATGTTTTTGTAAGTTGAGAAGGTAGATTCACGGTATCAGCATCAAGAACAAGAAGTTGCAGTGTCGAAGACTGATCAAATATGCGATCAATTTCTTGCTCAACTAAATTCAATTTTAATCAAATGTTTTTAATTCTTGATAATTATCTTTTGATAGGTGGTAATTGATTAGCATAAATA
>SCLH01000469.1:324796-344780 GCA_004367855.1 Oikopleura vanhoeffeni | reverse complement strand
ATAAATAAGACTGAAATCCGAGACTATTGAATGTATTTTTCTTTATTAATTATGTTTCACATCAGATATTTTGTATTTACAAATAAATTAAATTTGAAATGCAGATTTAAAACCTCATGATTCGAAATCTGCGTAAATAATATCAGTCGAAAGATCAAACTTTGGAATCTCAACATCTATTGATCTACCATCTAAACGAGATTCAAAAATATAACGTCCCCAACAGCAACCTTTTGTAGCATCAGAAGGTAATGGCATAGTCGATGTATACTAAATTTTATTTTCATTTATATTGACAATTATATTCTTTATATTTTTTTTGATTTTTCGCTTTATTCGAATTTGGCTAATTAACAGTCAGAACTATATGAAAAATTCAAATTAGCCAGTCTAATTTATTTTTGAGGTTGAGTTATCGTAAAAATTTTTTAGCCGGAAATTACAATTTTTGTAGGTTCTAGAATTTTTCAGGATTGACCATAATTTTTGACTTTAATTTTGGCAATATTAGACACAAAAGAAGATATTGAAATTTGAAAAACGAAATTTTCGTGCATGACTCATGCAGCATGAGTCATAGTTAGAATAATCAAACCTGAAGTGAAAATTTTCGGGCTAAATTTCTATGGCAAGGTTTTATTTGCTACAGTTTGTCAAAATTTTTGCTTATCCATTTATAATAGTTAATACAAGTGTTCTTCATCACGTTAAAAATATACCGTTTATTACATTGCCCTTCATGTCTTTGGCTCGTAAGTACTAGACCAATCACTAGTACTTAAAAGTACTAGACAAAAATACCGTGTGAAAACCAAACAACCGAAGGGGATAGTACGTCAGCAGATTTATTTCCTACTTTTTCAAACGGAATACACCAAAACTACTACCTCTAGGTAGTTTAAAATTAAAAAAACGGAAAATTACCCAAAAAATCTAAATAAGTGAGAATTTGAACAGAATATAAAATTCTCGTAATTTCAGAATTTTTGAGGGCTATTTGTAGTTTTTTCAATATTATAATGTAAAGATAAAACTTTTATTTAGCCGAAAATTTTACCTGTCTTTACAAAAAATTATTGAATTTCAACAAAAATTAGTAATGTCTCAAAAAACTAGAATTATAATATACCTTAAATGGGATATCTGCTGTTATTATAGGATGTTTTCCGACGACCCCACGGCCTCTTACAGTTTTAATTGATCCTTCTTTTACTCTATCTAAAATTCTCAATTGTCTCTCAATTAATTCAAACGGTTCATCGTCTAAGTTCTCCATTGTCACAGTGTATTGCTTCACACAGATTTATAATTTTAAAATTTAGGGTCAAATTTCAAGAAGTCTGTTCTTATTAAAATGCGTAAAGAGGGTTTTGGGTGCTAACACAGCAATTTGCTGGGTATTATTCATTGCTTTTGAAAGTTCTATTACTTTTGTTTAAAACAATCAAACTTAAAAGAAATATGGTTCCGTAAACCCGTTTAATAATTATTAAGTGTGTAAAAATATTTCCCAATTCGTAACAGACTTGTAACGCTCTTTACGAAATTGATTTTCGATAGCGTAAATTTTTCTCCAGCAGCTAAAAACTCGCGGAGTCTACATCAAAATTATTTAAATCTTTAAGAAATTGAATTATAACTAAATTGGGAAGAAAGTTCACGACGAATAAATTTATATTAACGTGTACGTTTTTTGTAAAACTCCAAAAACGTCTTTTCGTAACGTCGCTAAAAACTCGTGAACTTTATTTCAAAAAAAAGAAATTTTTGGTCTGAAATATTCAACGCAATAAATGTGAACTTTCAAAAATTTCGAATTTTGCGCCTTTATTTTTCGTGATCAAGAATATCGCGCGCGCTGTTATTTCATTTAGGTCGCTTTTTTTAGGTAGGTCCACTTAAGGGGTATCTGTTCTGAGAGAACCAGACTAGATAGCGACAAACTTTTTTTTGCATCTCAATCTTAACCGAATTTGTAGTGGTGAAAATTTTTCTTTTTTTCCGGTGATTACCGGTTCACCGGTAATTTGCAAAAAACGTTTTTTCCGGTAATTTTGAGCAATTTCGATGACTGATTTCCGGTCACGTGATCCACCTAGGAAGTCAAAAAAAATTTCTACCATATATTTTTTTCCAATTTTTTACATGCTAAAAACCATTTGTCGTTATCTTGTCTAGTTCTCCCAGTCGAAATCACAAGTGTGCCTACCTAAAAAAAGCGACCTTAATAGTAAGGTTTCAATGATATTAAAATAATTAAGACAGTCCAATATTTGTTTATAAAGAACGGAGAATGATTTAAAGTTAAATTTAAAAATATTGGTTATCATTTTTTTAGTTCCTCGATGCCGAAGAACTCAGAAAAACATTTATTTATTTTTTAACATGCTGAAATTTCCAATTTTGTTTTTTGATAAGCCGCCCGATTTACCCGGAAACAATATTGTGTTTGTTCAATTCATGGGACAAAAAAGGCCATGTTTGTATGAAATCTAGCACCCAGAACCCTCTAAATGTATCGTTAGCATAGAAATCTTATTTCCGTTGAAGAAATCTGCGTTTTTATGCAATTTTATAAAAAAATCCATGCTAAAGATACCGCCACCAAATATGGATTTTGAAATATGATCTTTTTCGGTTAAATTAGTAAATCCGACATGCCCACCAATTTGTACTTCTTAGAAAATCTTCTTGGTTATATCTTTCACCTCCGCTAACTCGGCGATCGGCCGTGAATCCATCTCCGAGGTAATCCGGAATAATAGAAATTCGAATATTATCTGTTGTTTTCACATACTTTTTAAGTAATCGTTTCCTTAACAATTTATCTATTGAAAAAAACCGGAACGAATTTTCGGAACAAAAAACGATAATTTCTGAAAAAAATATTTCGCCTCTGTTAATCCATTACCAAATAATGGTAACTTTTAGCTTAGGTAACTTTTTTGATGGGACCCCCTCTACTTCAGTAAAAACCGAAGAAGGTACCATAAGAGAATTTTCGAGTAAGCATCTGAATCAGACCTCGGCAAGCCAGAGGTATTTGTCTGGCTTGGCTTGACTCGAGTCAAAAACTCTCTGGCTTGGCTCGAGGCAAGCCAGTGGGTGCCGAGGTCAGATCTGAATAACTTTCTGAGAGAAAGCTGTTGGAAATATATTTGTTCACACCCGACACCATCTGGTGTAGTTTAGGGGTGGTGTGAGTGAATTAAGACATTTTTAAGACTTGGTACGGCTAAACTGATGGCCTTGGAACATTTCTGAGGAATACGAATGAAAGATCTATCTTTGATCTCGCGATTCCATTTGTCAATTTAGTCCCAATTTCACCAACCATCTGGTTAACCGCGGTTAAAGAAAGTCCCTCGGCTTTTTTTCAAATAAACAAGAATCCTAGAGCTTATATCGGAATGTTTTGAAATCGGAGAGAATTTGGAAATTTGTCTGAATTTTAGTGAATGGGAGCTGTTTTTTCGATTTTTGCCTCAGGGGTCGGCAATCTGGTCGAATGTGTCGAAAAAGAGTGTTTTTGACGTTTTGATAAAAAGCTTTCTCTGTGAAATAGCCAGAAATGCCATTTTCGGAAGATAAAAAGCTCAATAAGTCATGAATACGAAATGGGAAGTTCGTTTTCGAATTTAAGCCTGATTGGCTGTAAATCGACAAAAAAAGTGCGCGAAATCGACAATTTTGAACATAAAAGGGACAATTATAAAATATGAATGCCACCAAAAGATTCCTTGGGTACCATTTGCTGCAAACGATATTAGCAACTATGGTCTGATTTTCAACACAAATAGTGCTAGAGATCAAAGCATAATAATATCTTTTCAAGCAAATCATACCCAAGGAATCTTTTGGTGGCATTTATAATTTATAACTATCACTTTATGTTAAAAATCGTCGATTTCGCGCACTTTTTTGTCGATTTACAGCCAATCAGGCCGAAATTCAAAAAAGTACTGCTCATTCCATATTCGCAGATTGATGCGGTAGGACACGTTTGGTAGCAAATTCTACGGCGGTACTTTTTATATTGATACGTGAAACTTTAGTTAGATATTGATATAGCTTTAGTTAGATATTAATATCCTCCCAGTTTTTTTTTCAAATTATAGTTTCACGCCAAATAAATATTTTTTCAATGCTATCTGATTAAAAAATTTGACCCTGAAATGTGAAAAATTATATTTTTCATATTTGGTCTGACACACAATTGTTAGAGCTTCAAAATGAATTTATTATATTTGCGTTAACGTGTGCTTCAAATAATTTTTTGAAAATTTTAATTTCTCACTTTTTTGGCGATCTGAGTACACGGGTTAAGAGCACTTTTAACTCTAACAAAGCAAATTACCAAAAATTGTCGGTTAATTTTCTAGGCTATTGGAGACAAAAGACTGGTTCCCGATATATCTTACCGTTTGGTCTCCAGAGTAAAAAAAGTATAGTTTACTGAGATTCGAACCAATAAAAACTTCCAGTTTAAATAATTATTTACCGACGATCGGTTGACTGTAGAAAAATTTACTTTATACATTATGTAAATTAATTTATCAAGAACAACAATCTCGAGTGTAATAGAGGGAACGAACACATGATTGGCCAATCCATTTTTAGGCGCGCGCTCATTGGATACTCATAGCATAAATCTCGGCTACCTTCCCTTACTTTTCTCGAACAAAATATTTACATACCGTATCGTTAAAAAAAAATTATATAAACTTTTAATTTATGAATTTCATTCATTTATTATCATAGCAGCATAAATAAAAAAATCGTTCAAATATACAGAAAATATAGCATATAAAATAAAACAGAAATTATTCAACAGAACTTGCTCGTGGTTTCTCTAGATTAACCCAATTAGATTTTAAAATATTTGTAAGCAAAATTCTGGACGAGTCGTGTTTGCATAAAATTTGGTTAAACAACGTCTGTAACTCCTTTGACAGCATCATTTCTTTACCAAAATTTCTCGAAAATTTCTTCTTTTCAAATTTCCATTCTCCACAGACCAAAATATAGAGAATAGCGCCTAAGGACCAAACTGTTAATTGTTCAGGTCGAGCAGTTTTCGATTCAAACCATTCGGGCGGCCAATAAGGGGCTGTGCCTCGACTTTTATGATAATATGGTAATACAGATTGCGCACAGCCAAAATCTATCATTTTTATTTTAAGAGTCAAGGGGTCAATCAGGATATTTTCATCTTTGATATCTCTATGACAAACTTTTCCTTGATGAAGTCTATGCGCGGCTTGAGCAATTTGTGTCCAAATAATTCTCGCAGTTTTTTCTGTCTGGCAGCCATATTTGTTTCGGAAATCAAAAAGGTCGAGGTAGCCGATTGGACGTTCCATAATCGTGATATAAGAGGCTTTTGTTTCATACCATTTTATAGGGCGGACTACATTTTCAGGGTCGAGTTTATATGCTGCAAAATGATAGTAAATTTCGCCAGGCACTTTATTAGACCCTCGGTATTCGCAAACAATTTTCTTGGGAAATTCTTTGATAGCTACTGGTATTCCAGTTTTACGGCAAAAACCGGCTACAACGGTACCATTTTCAGATTCCATGATTAAATGAGTGATTCTGTATTTCTCTGTGATATTTAACATTTTGTTATTTATTCTGATTAAGATTTAAAATTTGTCATTCTTTTATATGCTATTCGCACAGCAGGTCATCAGCTGTTTTTGATGGGGGGAAGTAAATAGAATAGGACCTACTTGCGACTTATTTACTTTTTGAAACTTTCGCACCTGGATATGAATGCTGGAAATCAGACGAGGAGAGCCTTGAAATCAAACACAATTTTTATTTGAAGCAGACCGCCTGGGAAAGTTTTTGTTAAAATTGCAACAATTATTTGATTACTGAAAATTTGTATTAACTAAATTCACAGCTATAGTTATTTCTTTTGAAAAATAGATATCGAACCAATCTGAGGGCTAAGGTTTCCGAGACCAGAAAAAACGCAATGACCATTTTTTGAGGATATCAAAAACTGGAAAATATCATAAAATCAAAACGAACTTCAAATAAGTTATTTGAAATTTTGAAGTCTAATCCCGGGCTGGATTGGTTTTAATTTAAACCTATTTTGCCAATTTGTTTGTCTCAATTTTTTGATCCAAAATAATTTTATGTTCTCTCCTATTACCTGAAGACGAATTAAAATTCGAAACATGTTGTAATTTACAGCTTTTTACAACTTGTAAAGGACAATTTTTTATAGCAATCATGTTTCTGCATCGAAAACCCAATAAAATATATATGCTTTTCTCGTGAAATTTGAAAAAACGTGATCAATTAAAAATCTGATGTCTGGAAAATAGTTTTTGAATCTGATCAAACAAACTTTACTTTTGTTGCTTTCTTTCGCCTACGCACTTTTCATACCAAAGCAAAAGATAGACATTTAAAAAATCTACTAAAAATGAATACAAAATGTTTACTCTAAAAAAGTTAGTAAGAAGTATTTTTAAGAGCGTTTTCGAGGGCTGTTTGTGAGCTAAGTTTATAATTTTTGAACAGGATTATCCAAAAAAACCATTTTAGAGATCTACTGCAAGCTTACCTTTGGTCTATCAGTGTGTAAAATTCGGCTTTTGGTATAAGTATTTTTCCATCGTTTTGATTTTGCTTAAAGAATGAAGAAAATAAATGGTGCTGTAGTGAATACAAATTTGGAATATAATCAATTGGTAATATATCTGTATGTGAAACAATATCTACATGTTGGCTCACTCGAACCTGCCCGTCCTCCATGTAGTGGTCTAAATAATCGATCGATTTTTGCTCGTCCATCGTATCGCGCTCGTCGCAGAGAACCATATAAGCGGTCTGAATAATAGATTTGTAAAATATTGTTTGATATTATTTTTTGTGGCTATATTATATTACTTATATATCAAAACTGTGAAATAAATTCCTCACTCACTTTAGTTAGCTGGTTCAAATACCGACCCCAAAAGACTGTACCACTTAGGTAGCTTTTTTTTTAGCACCGCGGCAACCCTTCTCATGGACGATTACGGCAAAACCATAGATGATTCGAGAAATGTTTTTTTGCATTCAACTGTCAAAAGCTCAATAGAGAAATTTTTATTTTTCCGGTTTATATCCGGTGAACCGGATGTCCAATCAACTTAATAAATTTCCTCATTGAGCTTTTTTAGTTGGGCAGTTGAATGCAAAAACCGTTTCTCGATATCATCTTGGTTTTTTCGTAATCTTCATGAGAAGGGTGGCCGCCTTTAAAAAAACTACCTTTACAGGGTATCCCCCACTGCTCCTTAATTGACATATTCTCGATACAAATATTACCGCAGACCAGAGGCCTCAGAGGTTATAATTCAGCTTAAGCCAGTTTGCTAAACAAGCCTTCAACTTGCGGAAAAAAATTTTGCCAAAACTGTTTGTATGACCACACTCCTTCACACCATAAGCGGCGGCACAAAAGCGACGCCACCTAAGCCAAAACGGATAACTTCCTACTCCTCTGAGGTCCTACTATTTTTGAAATAACCTAAATTTTCACCATAACCCTGTTATAATTAGTATACCAAAAAGCTTTGTCAGAGCGCTCTTTGTCATAAGTGCTATATTTATCTCTAGATACGTATAAAACCGCGTCCACAAATACCGGTTTTTGGACTTTTACATCAGAATAAAATTCTATTCTCCTCTAGAGTTAAATTTCAAATTTACTCAATTTTTGCAAAAGCTACTCTAAACAAACAGGAAATTCTGATAGGAGCCGTTTTTGTCAAATTTCGACCCAAATACCAAAACATATGAATTTTTCGAAGGTCTTCGTGAAAAAATTTTCCGAAAAAAAACTGTGCTGGATGCGATTTTTTCGAAAAGTATAGCTCAACAACACCGATTCTTTGAGGAGTTTTAGTGCCGTCACATTTGACACGAAACACGTTATCTTTTGTAGCACATAAATTTTGACGAAAAATAACTTTATGAAAAAATCGAGGAAAAAAAGACGACAGAACTTCTCTGCTCCCAATATTTATATTTTCGTGATCATAAGATAGGTGAGAATATGCTTTTGATAATAAAATTCATGAGCCGTTGTCTAATACTATGAAACAATATGATTGCACATTTTAATATGAAACATAATAAAAAAATGCAGAAAATTAGATAAGGAGCAGAGATCCCTTAGTAGTGTTTTTTTTCTTTATAACTCGAACAGTACACCACCCTGTGTCAGTAAAGTATAATTATGTCGAACTTATGAGCTGTATAAATGTACATCAAGACGGTTTTTCTTGATAGATTCAGTGTACCGCAAAGAGCTACAATTGTGTAGAATATGTGGACAACTTTAATGTTTTAATATATCCATAGTCAACCAGTTCACCGGTAATGGATGTTTTAAACCGAAATGAAAACCGTTTGTTGGTATCTCTTATGACATTATATTAATCATGATTTTCCGCTATTTTTATTTTAATCCATCATAGTTCCCAAGTTCCCTGTTCACCCTCAAAAAAGCACCGTGCTGAGAAGGGTGGGTTGCATTAAAAAAGATACCTTAGGTAGCTTTTTTTTTAAAGGACACTAATAAATATTTTGACGAAGTCGAAGCTCAGACATGGTATCATCAAACGGTTTTTTGCATCGTGTACCTGACCAAAATTCCAACGACAATTTTTTCGTTTTTCCCAGTCAACCGGTTCACCGGTAAATGTCGTGCTCAACCGGTTTNAAACCGGTTGAGCACGACATTTACCGGTGAACCGGTTGACTGGGAAAAACGAAAAAATTGTCGTTGGAATTTTGGTCAGGTACACGATGCAAAAAACCGTTTGTTGATACCATGTCTGAGCTTCGACTTCGTCAAAATATTAATTTGTGTCCTTTAAAAAAAACGCTACCTTAGGGAACATCCTTATATTTCTGCTTAGAAAGCTACATTGTAGATTAAAATTGATTTATTTTGTAGTTAAATCCGAATTTTTAAAGAAAACTTTTAGGACACAAATCAAATACAGTTAATTTTCTATGATATTTTTGTAAAAAAAACCTGTTACTTCATTTAACTGAAGTTTGCTTTGTTTTTTAATTTTAAATTCTAAAATGTGAAACTTAAAAACTTGTACTCTTTGTGATAGTTCAAAAACCATAATAATATAAAAAATACGTTTTGAATTTTCTTCTGCAATTCTGTCTGTTGGGGTTTTCATAAATATAAGCAAAATTACAGAAAAGGCCTCAAAAAACCTATACCAGTTAGAGACACATTGACCGACCCCAAAAAAGTGTTTGTATCAATATGTTTGGTGATAATTAAAAGATGTTATCCTCCACCTGCGCCGTAGTGTTTTGAAAAACTGAGACCAAAACAATGGGGATGTCTTATCTAGGGCAGCGGAATATCAGAACAGAACCCGGAAGGTCCACTGTATTTTTGAACATTTTTTAAAATTTTCTTCAGAGTAACTCAAGTCATTTCAAATCGATTTTGCTTCAGGTCGCTTTTTTTTAGGTAGGCCCACTTAACAGGGTATCTGTTCTGAGAGAACCAGACTAGATAGCGTAACCGAATGTGTAGTGGTGAAAATTTTTCTTTTTTCCCGGTGATTGTCGGTTCACCCGTAATTCGCAAAAAACGGTTTTTTCGGTAATTTTGGGCAATTTCGATGACTGATTTCCGGTCACGTGATTCACCTAGGAAGTCAAAAAAATTTTCTACCGTATATTTTTTTCCAATTTTTTACATGTCAAAAACCATTTGTCGCTATCTTGTCTAGACAAGTTCTCCCAGTCGAAATCACAAGTGGGCCTACCTAAAAAAAAACGACCTCAGCGATTTGTTTAAACAGTTTATAATTTTTTTACCGTGTTTGTGACTAAAATAACGGAGATTCCAAAAATAACAAGCTGTTTTTCATACCAAAAAAAATGACCAATTTGCCGGAATATTTTAAAGTTTTAAAAATACCTCATGTGTACCATTTCTGTTATCATCCGTAACCAATTCGATCTTTTGCGGAAATAACACAACGCCCCGATATTCATAATCTTTGGCAATAAAATATTGACCAGTTTTATAAACAGGCGCGGCTCCTTGAGGTAAAACTGTTCTGCCTATAGGATCAAAATACACCTTATGCGTACCTAATCGGCGAAAAGCAATTCGCAACATTTGAGCCAATTTTGACGTCTGAAATTAGATAAAAATTAGCTAAAATTTTATGGGTTTTTCAGAGCATAATTAAATTAAACTTGACAGTGAGTTGAGTAATTTTGGTTTTCCGAGCTTTCTTGTTAGACATAGTCTGTACCTCGCACACCAGTTAATTTTCCACTTGTGTCCATTCTTGGGATTGCTGGAATATACGTATTTTGCCATTTCGAATCGGTTTTGACCATGTAAGCTGCCTCTGGCCGAGTTGTTCTTGGGTCCTAAATTTTTTGATTATAAGATTAACCCCTGGAATCACAGAAAAAAAAGTTCCGCCAAGGCACCAGAGCCGATATATCGGCTCTACTTTGGACGTTGTTTACAGAAAGCTCAAGGTAGTTGAAGCTCCAATTACTTTTGCAATAAGAAGTTATATTTTTGCATCAAACATTTCAAATTCTAGAATTTAGCTTTTTAGTTCTAGAAAATATAGTTTGAAAACCACGGTGTAGCATATCACGTGATACGTGCTCATCGTAGTCTTCACACATTTTATTTCTATGGGTACCAACGCACAAGTATCTGCCCTACGTCGCACTTTAATCCGATTAGATCTTTATATCACCGATCAAAAGTTATTTTGAAAAAAGTAAAAAAAAATGATGAAAAAATTACAAATTTCTATGAAAAATGGCTATTTTTCCAAATAAAAGCAGATTAATATACTTTTTATTATTATTTTTAATTTTATATAGTAATCAAGTGACAGTGTGGACAATTTTTGATTGATTAAATTAATTTTAATAATAAATAATTTTTTTCATGGAATACTTAAATTGAAAATTTTGAAATTTCACTTCCAAAAAGAAATATCTGTCCCAAGATACGAATAGATTTTACTGTTAAGTGCTTTGTATGCCCAAAACACTTTCCTAAAAACTGGCTTATCTAACATTTGTATTTGATGTCTAGTTTCGAAATAATTTATCCGGAAGTAAAACTTCGGCGAAAAATCTCAAAAAATCAACTCCCCGTAATATTCGAACCAAATATCCAAAAAATAAATGAGTATTTTTTTCGGAATCACCGCAAAATTCTTTATAATGTGTTTGGAAGAAACAATTCGGTGACCTTTTTTTTGCCCTTTTTAGAAGGTTTTAGGTAGGCTTGAGCCGATATATCGGCTCTATGAATCATAGACTATGATTCCAAGTGTTAAATGTTTCACCGATTTAATTTTCTCTCAGATAGTTACCCTTAGATTAAAAAAAGTTTACCTAATGGAGAAAATTTTTGGTTTAAAAAAATTGGTGTCAAAGAATTTGTAAAATTTGAATGTTTACATTTGCTGGCTGAGCTCTTGCAGGAAGCGACTGAGTTAATTTGGTTCTTTCACGATTCAAGTCAGCCATGATATTTTTCCGAGGATCCATTTATAACAAAATGTATCTGAATTATTTTTTTAATATCTTAAGATAACTAAAGTTTAATTTTACACAAAATTACAATTTCCGATAGCTTGAAAAAAGATAATGTTTTAAAATTATCTACAGATTTAATATAAAAATTAATTTATTAATGCCGCATCTAAAGGGCATTCATAAGAATAGTTGCAGAAAAAAGAGTTACAGTAAAGTGTCTTCAGTAGGACGCGTCCTAAGGTTTTTAAAAATACTGTCCTGCGAAAAGTACTTTACTGTTCCCTGAAAATACGCACTGTACGATACGTATGTGACATATGTATCATACCAAGGCACCTTTTTAAAGAACAGTAAAGTACTTTTTGTGTGAGAGTACTTTCAAAGTCCTTAGGACGCGTCCTACTAAAGACACTTTACTGTTTAAAAAAAAATCAAATTTTATTTAGATTGTTGAATTTTTTTATAAATGAGCATATAGAAATAATTACGGATAATGGATACAAAATTTTAGCTTATAGATACGTAGGGTGCGCAGCGAGAACCCTACAGACCCAAATAAAATCGTTGATTGAAATTCCTTTGCGTTCCGGGGGTTAGCGCCACTGAAAACAGGATTTGCACAAAAATCGTGCCTCTAGCGGTCAGAAAATGAGCTCTTAAACCATCATTTTCAGCATAAACTTGCATTTTAATGTTATTTTAACCGGTGAAAATATCATTTTTTTGTGTTAATTATTTCATTGAAAATTTCGCCCGCTGCTTGCCCTACTTATAGATATGTCGACAATAGATACAGTAGAGTTTTTTAATCAGAACGCGCTTTAGTCTGTGCGTTTGTGAACCGAGCCAGAATATTCACTCTAGAAATCATTATTATTATTTATACATAAGTGGAGTTCATATCACTTCATAAATAAAACTAATCTTGTTTAAAATAACACAAATGTATCACGATAAACAAGCCGAGTTTTATTAAATTTTTAATTTTTTTCATAAATTGAAATCAGTTTATTTCAAAGCATACGAAATGCTTTAATCATATCTACTAAAATAACAAGCTCGTTTGAACCAATTTTGAAAAGTCGTAATTTGTATTCGTCATCGTTTCTCAGCCAATGGGTTATTACATTGGCATCAAAAAGCCGTATTGTTGGATATTTTAAATTGGACTGTCCTTATACCAAGTTTATTATATTTTTTTAAATTGTTCTTTTGTATCTTGGCCAAAAAGCAATTTCCGAGAAACCGAGAATTTTTGGGGAAAAATAGATAAACTTTTGAAAACTAAAAAATAGTATTTTACGATTCCGAGCTGAAGCCAAAAGAGAGGTTTATGAATTGCAACGGACCATGGTCAAACGAATATTGATATTTTAATAAATAATATACAATGTATATTATTATAATAATGTATTATTAACTTAATACATAATATTATTATGGAGCGGAAGGGATATAAGGGTATAATAAGATACATTTTTATTTAAATTTTCATTTATTTTTCACCAGTCTTCGTCAGGATCAAATGGCTTGGGTTCTTCGTGTAGGCCTAGTTCTTGAGATTCATAATAAGGCATTCCATGATTAAACAATCCTTCTTCTTTCAAGAAATCAGGTATTTTCTGATTAGCCATTCCCAAAACTTAAAACAAATATTGCTTATTTTCTCAATCTTGAATGTTATTTTTTTTATGGGGGCTTCCTTTAGAATTAAAAATACCAGATTTTTGAAAAAAATCTTAGAAAAAAAACGAAAACCAACTTTCAAAAATTTTTTCCGTAATTATCTTGGGTAGAAAAATAATATCAGCTTGTATTGACGTTACTAGTGTTTTTAAGGGTATGGTCCATACCGTATGGACCATACCGTATGGTGGTTCCTAAATTGACATATTCTCGATAAAAATAAGCCAAACAATGCTTTTCGGATACTATTTGGATTAGCCAATTTGTAGAACTAGCTTTTAACTTGCAAAAACAATAGGTAATTTTTTTGTATGTTTACATTCCTAGATACGAAACCTTTACAAGACAACCTAATCAAAACGGAAAAGCTATCTCCTCCTAGGTTTTATTTTGAAATAATCTTTAATTTTAACAAAAACTTAATAATTAGTAGGCCTCACTCAAGGGGAGCCGTTTTGTCGATAAGTGCTACATTTTTTCTAGAATATGCAATGAACCACTGTTTTTTGGACATTTATCATCGAAAAATCTATCTCCTCCTAGGTTAAATTTTAAAATTCGCTCAAATTTTTGCAAAAGGTTGCCTGAAACAAACAAAAACTCAAGGCGAGCCATTTTTTTCAATTTCGACCCCAAACTCAAAATATGAATTTTTCAAGGTCACGTTAAAATTTTTTGGAACAAAAAAAGGCTTTGATTTTTTCGAAAGTAGGCTCAAAAGAACGCCAGGGTAACACTGAAGAGTAAGTTGGCTTACGTCAATTCGTTATTTTGAAGTTTTAATGATAAAATTGACACAAACATTATTTGTAACATAATTTTGAAAAAAATCAAAAAAACAAAAAAAATTTTGATATTATTAGGGTTGTTTTGTTCTTTCAAAATATATTTGATTTGATGCATCTTTATGACAAAACAACTGCATAAAATGTAGGAACCACCATTCGGTATGGTCCATACCACTAATGGAGTGGGTGAAGATATCTGAAGGTTCCCAGAACGACCTTTTTATGGACTAATTTTGTAGAGAATTTTTTACCGAGTGTTCTGACAAATAAGATTTTTTCGATATTGAGATTTTTTCAAAAAATAATCGATTTTTAGGGGGTCTGAAATTAATGATGAAATTTAAGGGTTTTGAAATTAAAAGTACAAATTTCGATCTAAAATTTTTCTGTTACATATCAATTTGGTAAATAAACATATGTGAATATAAAAACTACCCAAAAAGTTTTAAATTCAAGCATTTTCAGACAACCAAAGACCTAATTTTCAAAAAATGGCTTCAGACGATTTTCAGTCAGGATTTGTCAACACTTTGCAGCATTAATTAAACAAATTCCATGAAAAATGTAGGAGGAGATAGCTTTTCAGTGAGCCTCCCATATGGCTGTTTTGACCACTAAAGGAGTACATTTCAAAAAAGGGCTTTGACGATTTCCGTATTTATAAATTCAGACCGACTGCCAAATTATAGAAAAAAATAATATCAAACGAAAGAGGAGTTGGCTTGTTAGTGCTTTTTCCGAGGCCTATTAAAAGTCATGTTCTAAGCGTAGGTTGAATTTTCTTATGATTTTAATAGCCCCCTGTAATAAAAAAATAATTTTCATAATGAATTTGGAGCAAAAAATAGGTTAATGGCAATTCGAAATTTTAACTCCCTGGTGTCTAAAATGACCAAAATAGGTACTGGATTTTTAGATTTCAAAAAAAATTACAATTTTCCTTCTTTGACAAATTTCTGGAAAATATGACAAATTTCTGAATAATTTGACAAAATTCTTGAAAATTTGACAAATTTCTGGAAAATTTGACAAATTTCATGTCAACTTGACAAATTTCATTAAAATTTGATAAATTTGTTAAATATTTGACAAATTTCTTGAAAAATCTGACAAATTTAGAAAATTTCTTCAAAATTTAATAAGAATAACATAAAACTTCTTCTATCAGCCTTCGGCCAAATTCCCAAGCTTAATCTTTTCATTATTAAATCCGAAATTTTTATGGGTCATTTCCGTTCATTTGAAAAATCTTAAAAATTTAAAAAATATTTAAATTTTTATCTGGCTAAGAAATTGATCTACAACCTCTCCCAAATGTTTTATCCCGCAAAAGAGGTGTAAAAAATGATTAGAATGGCATCAATCGGATTTTTGATACCTTCTTAGCCTCTATTTTGGTCTCAACAGGTGATAGCCTACACAGAAGTGAACAAAAAAGAATCAAATCCGCTACATTATTATGAGTAATAATTTTTTAAATTGTATTCCCACTACAATTATAACACCCCGTTTTGTCCGCTTCGTTCACATTTAACTAAAATCAAATTTCGCTACATTATTATGGTTTTATTTTTTTCACTACAATTTTAACCGGCCCGTTTTTGTCTTCTTAGAGGGACGTACTTTTCGAAAATGGCCAAAAATCGCCAATTCTTTGTCGTTTTGTCCTCTTAGACGAATATCCACAGTAAATTTAGGCGAAGATAGCTTTCTAGTGTTTTCTGGAAGGCTTAGTCAAGGTTCCTGTGTGAGCCTAGGTAGCATTGTATCAGATTACAATAAGTGCTGAAATGATCTTGGAGACTGGTTCCTAAAGTTGAGCAAATTTTTGCGATACAACTTCTGCCAGTTTACCTAGAAACCGCGTCGAAAATACCCTAATCAGCGACACCCACACCCTTAAGGGAGTACCTGACGGACCTTATATCTCGACAGTCAGACATGGGAGAAAGCTAATTTTAACTTTATTCTTAATTTTGTTATCGGTTACATTCCAAATAAATTCAAAAATTTTTTTTTAAAATATAATTTTCCTTCCACAGACTACAACTTCTAAAGTTTTACCCCGTTCACGCTAATTTGTGTTGCATTAGTTCACTCTGAATTCAATCGTAAAAAAAAATAATTATTCTTAGATTGAAAAAATANCTATTAAAGCTGCTTAGTATTTCTTATGTAACTTTAAACTAAGATAGGTACGGCAAAAATCAACCAGCTCAAATTTAATCTATTTTCGGAGCACTTTCAGTTTATGTGCTGAAACTGAGCCCGAAAAATTTTTGCAAAAAAAATATGTCTCGTTTTCCAAAAATAAGCATTTTTCGAAAAAATTTTGCATATCAATTTGCTGAAAATTATTCATGAATTTATTTCGAAAATTCCGAGACAAAAGATAGGCAATTTTCAAAACGGTTATCAGTGATAACTTATCACCTACCTTATACAAAAAAAGTTTTGTCGGGCCGCCCGGCTTACCGACTCAGGCCTACCTTACGTTAATATATATCCCTCTATTGACCTTTGTAAAGGGGGACCCCCTTAGGGGGTTCTGAATGTAAATTTGCTTGGACAAGTCAACTTTCTCTATTTGATAAATTGAACAAACAGAATATCGAACATAGGTAAATCGGGCTTAGGAATCGATTGCAACTAATTAAAATGCTCTATTTCGCCCCCGTTATCTATTTTTAGATCTTCTANATCTTTAATATTTTTTATAATTTCGTTTGAATCAATCGTATACAATTTTCGAAGTTTTAACCCTCGTTTTGCGAAGACATTAAATTTATTAATTGCCATTTGGTAGATCTATCCTTAACCACCACCTGCACGAGCGTGTTTCAGAACACAGAGACCAAAAATATTTTGGAGGAGTGTCATTTTGGCCGGCGGAATATCGGAACAGACCCCCGATAGTTCCCCTTATTTTTAATTTCAAGAATTTTGGTGAGTTCTAGAAATTTCTCATCAGACCAGAAATGCATTATTTGGATGCAATTTTTGGTTAATGCAGTTAGAACAGTACTGGAACAAGATAATGATCCACAAATATACTTACTAGAGTGACTTTTGGAGGGGAAAACTTTGGCATTATTAATTTTGACACTCGGCGCCACCTGGTGGTGAAAAGAGCTATTTCACTACAGGGTGTAAGGTTTTTCCCTTTTTTTTTCAAATTTGAATTCCGCCGTTTTGATTGGTTGAATCTGAGAAAGACGTAGGTTTTTGCCAAAATTAATCGTTCTCATTAGCGGATAGCAATTTTACCAATTTGGAAAAAAGAAGGTAAAAATCTTACACCCTGTATATTTGAGAAATCGCTATATTTTGATCACGTGACGACCAAATTTGTTTTTCGTAATCTTTTTTTCCATTTTCCCATATATTATTAACCTCCAAGAAATTTCGGAACGACCCACCGAGTAGGACATCTCGTGCAGGTGGAGGTTAATGGAGTACATGACGCCATTTAGTGATTTTTAAACGTCTGTGCTGAGCTGAGTAACAGTCCTTCGAGTTTCATATTTTGGGACCTAGGAGATATTTGTCTAAATTTTTCAAAAAAAGTACCCAAAAGTTTTTTGTTTGATCGTACCGGTACAAAAAGTCGATTTTCGCATTTTTGAATATATTTTAATTGGCCGAGGCGATAACAAATGTTTTTTATTCGTTAGGGATATAAATGAATTTTGTAAATTAAAGGAGAATATCCAAGGAAATTTTGAAATATCATCTAATTTGTCCGTAATCGTTGAAAAAGTGCTCAAAATGGTTGTTTTTGGTACATCACGGCTAAAAATTTTTAACTCGAACATCTGAAATCAAAAAAAAATTTCCTGAAAAGCGTTTTTTCAGAATCAAACATATTCGGAGCATATCAAAGAACCTTTTGATACCTTGTTTAGTTTATGATTACGAGGTGCTTGAAGTTTAGATCACTTCAAAATTCGGCAAAAATATGTTTTTTTTCTCAGGTTTGCAAAATTATTTTTGAAGAAAATAATTTTATTTTTATTTTTACCATGTATCAGCATTAACAATTAGACCCCTTAACTCCCGTAGTGTCTTTGGAGCCATCCGTGGCTCGATGGCCTTTAATCGCAATTTAGGACCCTTAACCCCCCTCTACTTTGGACGTTGTTTACAGAAAGCTCAAGGTATTTGAAGCTCCAATTACTTTTGCAATAGGAAGTTGAAAAGTTATATTTTTGCATCAATCATTTCAAATTCTAGAATTTCTATTTTTAGTTCTAGAAAATATAGTTAGAAAACCAAGGTGTATTATATCACGTGATACGTGCTCATCGTAGTCTTCAAAATTTTTATTTTTATGGGTACCAACGCACAAGTATCTGCCCTACGTCACGCTTTAATTCGATTAGATGTATATCATCAATCAAAAGTTATTTTTAAAAAAGTGAAAAAAAAATGATGAAAAAATCACAAATTTTTATGAAAAATGGGTAATTTCCCAAAGAAAAGCAGATTAATGCACTTTTTGTATTATTTTTAATTTTATATAGTAATCAAGTGACAGTGTGGACAATTTTTGATTGATTTAATTAGTTTTTATAATAAATAATTTTTTTCATGGAATACGTAAATTGAAAAAAATATCTGTCCCAAGCTACGAAAAATTTTTAATTTTAAGTGTTTTGTATGCACAGAACACTTCCCTGAAAACTGGCTCATCTCACATTTGTATTTGATGTCTAGTTTCGAAATAATTTTTCCGGAAGTAAAACTTCGGCGAAAAATCTCAAAAAATCAACTCCCCGTAATATTCGAACCAAATATCCAAAAACAAAATGAGTATTTTTTTTCGGAATCACCGCAAAATTTTTTATAATGTTTTCGGAAGAAACAATTCTGTGGAATTTATTTGCCCTTTTTAGAAGGTTTTAGGTATGCTTGAGCCAATATCCCTTTATGACCTTTTGATTAATCTAATAGATGTGGGNTTTTTGGACCGGTATACCGGCCGGTCCGGTCATACAAAAAACTTTTGACACCATTTATTTGAAAATTCCAAACAAATATCTCCTAGAATCCGAAGTTTGAACTCAATACGAATTGCGGTTAGCTCAGGACTAACGTTTGAAAATCAGTAAAACCCGTCGGTTTCTCCGTTAATACAAGTTTATTGCAGGATGATTAATTTTAAGTTAAATATATCGTGGTGTTTTTATTAATTAATATATATTTGACATATCATTATTGAACATTTTTGTTTTATATTATATAAATAAGCTCTAGGATTATTGTTTCTTTGAAAAAAGCTGAGGGACTCGTTTTTAACCGCGGTTAACCAGATGGTTGGTGGGAGTCCTACTTAATTGTCTAATGGAATCGAGAGATCAAAGATATATCTTCCATATGTATGTTTCAAAAATGTCCAGTCTGCTTTTGTCTAACCGTACGAAGCCTCTGAAATCCCAAAAATCACTAACACCACCCCCTTAACCCCTTGAATCACAGAAAAAAGTTCCGCCAAGGCACCAGAGCCGATATATCGGCTCTACTTTGGACGTCGTTTACAGAAAGCCCAAGGTAGTTGAAGCTCTAATTACTTTTGCAAGTAGAAAAGTTATATTTTTGCATTAATCATTTCAAATTCTAGAATTTTGATTTTAAGTTCTGGAAAATATAGTTGGAAAACCAAGGTGTATTATATCACGTGATACGTGCTCATAGTCTTCACAAATTTTATTTTTATGGGTACCAACGCAAAAGTTTCTGCCCTACGTCACACTTAAATTCTATTAGATCTATATATCATCAATTAGAAGTTATTTGAAAAAAAATAAAAGAAAATGATGAAAAAATAACAAATTTTTATGAAAAATGGATAATTTCCCAAATAAAAGCAGATTAATGCATTTTTTTATTATTTTTAATTCTATATAGTAATCAAGTGACAGTGTGGACAATTTTTG
>SCLH01000469.1:306475-324288 GCA_004367855.1 Oikopleura vanhoeffeni | reverse complement strand
GGTTTACCGATAATAACCGGTGTTTTCACTAAAACAGGGATTTCTCGAGTACAGCATATAGTAAGATATAGTAAGATGTTAATTTTTTCGCCATTCATCCTAAATTTTTTTGACCAACATTTCCAGGGGTCAAATTTTGTAATATGACACCAAATGGGTCAAATTACAAAATGGTCCTACGGGATCATGTTACATACCAGGAGAAAGATAATTTGAACGGCCGTCCAAATTTAAAACATTGGGTTTCACATGTAATACTAACCTTGTTAGACTACTAATCCGGTAAGGACGTTTACGTCTTTAATCTATAATGAGAGTATAAACGTTGATTAGAAGTTCATTTTTAGCTCATTCTGTCAGAAAGTTCTTGGAATATATCTGGCTGTCCAAATTCTTGTAATAGACACCAAATGGGTCAACATTATACAAAATGATCCACGGGATCATGTACATAGCCAGGAGAAAGATAATTTAGAAGGCGGTTCCAAATATTTAAAAAATCGGAGTTTTTATGGTAATATGACCCTTTATGACATACATAACGGTCAACGGACTTCTAGTCCATTATAGCTAATCTCGAGTAGTTACAACGTTGATAGAGTGATATTCTTAGCCATTCGTCTTGAAAGTCTTAGGATATGTCGGGTATAATTGTGGTTAATATGACCGACGAGGAATGGGCGTCATAATTACACAAAATGATCCCTACCGGATCATGTTACATACCAGGAGAAAGATATGTCGAAATTATGACTTTTTGGTTTATAATTTTTTATATGGAATACTTAAATTGAAAATTTTGAAATTTCACTTCCAAAAACCTTTTCTTGACCCCAAATTGGTCTAAATAAAGAATTCGGATTCAGACCAATTTGGGGTCAAGGGATACCGACTCCATTTATCATGGCCCTAACCTGAAATAAAAAACCGACGAGGACCCGGGCATCATGATCGATATGAAACTTAACATCAAAAATTGATGTTTTAGTTTCAAATTCTAAACAGCAATATACCAAATACTATATTATATAGTCTATATACCTTTACATAACCTTCTTGCAATAGCTGAATCGCAAACCGGATCATAAAAACTGATTGCACGTCCCGTGTGTCCGATCCGAGCGGTTCTTCCGATTCGATTGTTATATTCTGTAACTTTTACTGGTAGATCAAAGTTTATAATCGTCTTTACATTTTTTATGTCAATTCCACGGCCAATCACATCGGTGGCCACGAGAATATTTGCCTCGCCCTTTTTAAATCGAGAAAGAGCACTTTCTCGGTCGCGTTGATGTCGGTCACCATGAATTGTCTCCACTGAATATCAAAAAGTTAAAACTACGCCAATGCGGGTGTTTTCAAGTCGAATATTTATCAGATAGACTTTAAATGTTGTGTAAACATATTAATTGTGTAAACGAAGTTTTTTAGGTGGTACAAGTACTTTGGTGTCATTCGGGCAAAAATTGAAAGTTTAAACGACGCTATTCATCTAAAAATGCGGAAAATCTAGATTCAAATTCAACATTTTTTTTAGTTTTTCATTTGAATAATTTCATTTTGTGACGATTACCCCCTAAGGTAGTACCTAAGTTAACTTTTTTTTAGAACACCCCACCCAGTTTGGGCGCTGCCATTTGAGAACGGAACAATATTTTCGCAGACAAATTTTTGCATTCAACAGCCAAAGAAAATCTCTAAGACCAAATTTTTTTGATTTCTCACCGCATGTCCAGAAATACCGGAAATTGATCGGTAAAAATTTAAAGTCGATTCTGAGAAAACCGTAGATTCTTAGAAGCCAATTTTTTGGCAATAAGTACAATTTTTTGTCAGAAATTTTTTGACAAAGTTACGATTTAGATCGGACTATTTTGTTTTTAGAGATGTAGAACAAACACTGACAGCAACCTTACTTTTTTCTTTGGAGCTTCGTATTAAAGAGTATATCTAGCCTAGATGGGATTTTTCGAATTTCGGATTATATGCAGATTTTAAGGAATTTTCCAAGAATGTCTCAAATTTCCTTATTTTCGAACTTTCATTGATCTCCATCTTGAAAATATTACCTCCGACAGACGTTAAATGGTCAGAAATGATATAAAAGTTACATGCTAACTTTATAAAGTAAAAAAGAGCCGAAATATTTGCAGGTTTTTTTTAAATATGTGGATTTTCGATTTTGTATCTGTACGGTTTCATCACTTATATTATATGGATTACCGACCCTCAGGTATAAGGATTACTCATTTGATTCTGAGCATTTGGTTGGTTTAATCTGACCAATAAAATCGGCCTATCCGCAATCCAGGGTTTTGATTGGGTGCTAATAACTTGCGTTGTTTGTATCATTCAAATATTTAGGATCTGTACTCTGAGGGTCGGTAATCCTTATGAGTCATATTATATGACTCATATTATATCATAATATATACATCAGTATTTTTATGCAAGTTAAAAAAAAGCTTACTAGGCTCACAATACTCCTTAGAAGCTAGATATACTCGTTAAGATACGAAGCCAGAAAGAAAAAATTTAGGTTGACAGCACCGTTTGTTCTAAATTTCTAAAAACGAATCTAGAAAAACTGATCTAAATTAAAATTACCTAATACAGGGGGGGCCAATATTGCCGAAAGTTTTTTGCCCAAAAATTTCGGACATATTGGCAAATTCGGCAATATTGGGCCGGAGATATTGCCCCCCTGTATGATCTGAAATGTGAGTTACTACCTTTATTCCCAAAGAAAAAACCGAGTTGTATTGAGTAAGTTTCACATCTTCTCCGTTGATTCATAAAAATAATCGTTCGCCCGTCCTTAATATCATCTTCTTGCAATATTTCTTTCAATTTCGCAAATTTTTCAATATAATTAACTTGTATAATTTCTTGTTGAATATTGACATTTGCTTGGTTTAGTAACCCTACCAAGCAATAGATAAAATTGTCATTTAACTGTTGCTTGGCCAAAAATTGGACTTCGGCCGACATTGTGGCTGAGGTCATTACTGTACAGCGTAAATCGACCGATGGGAGTTCTGGGAGCTGTAGAAATTGATTAAGACTTTCTTCAAAGCCATCCATTAACTGCCGATCAGCCTCGTCGATCACCAAGTATTCAACTGAAAAAAAAAATTAAGAATTAATTAATAAACAGTCGTGATATTGTCAATATCTTATTGAGAGTGATTTTGACAAACAAATATAAAAATTTATATCCGGCGAACTGGATGTCAAATAAAATTTGAGCATTTAGCTTTTTTTGATGACCGTTGAATACAAAAACCCATTTCTCGCCTATAGTTTTCCCTTGATCGCCATGGGAAGAGTGGTAGCCATTGATGATTTGAAATAAGAAATTTCGAAAGTCAGACATAGGCACTAATTTTTTTTGCTCGTCTTTTAAAAAGTTTTTGTGGCCATTTTAAGCTTTAGGATTTTCATTGTTTTTGATATTGTTTTCTAAAGAAAACGGTTTAAATCCAATTAGCTGAAACGAAATGGTTTTTTCTAGATATTTTTTTGAAACGCTATCGGATGTACCGGTTGGTAAAAATTTACGGTAAGATAGTAATTCGGCTATATTTATTAAATATCGACTTTTCTAGAGTTGTATCCAGTTTGGGTGGACGAGAGTAGCGGGAATCGATCAGAAATATCATTTTACATATATTGCTTTTATATCATATTACATGTATGTGAATAAAAAAATTATTTCAAAAATTATTATTATTTTTTAAATCAGTAAAATTCCTCAAGGTTGGCGAAATTGCATATCATATGCTGCATATTCGCATATGATATGCAGCATATGTGATATTTAATTATCAAATTTATGGTTCATTTGTTTACAAGAATGTCCGATTTTTTTAATGATCTTATTAGAAAGTTTATGGCTTTCATTGAACCGGGAGCTCAATCCCATAAAAATTCTAGAAATGTCCAAAAACTTTCAATTTTTCTGAAATATAGCCGAATTACTATCTTACCAAAATTTACTGGTAGAGTACAGCTTTCGGAAGTGATATTTCAATGATGTGGAATCATAGGTTTTCTGAAGATGGTTTTATGAACTAGGGGTCTCGGATGACCATAAGGTGGGGCTAGAGGCAAATTTATATCTTGCAAAAATATCTCTTTCGGTTTTCACTCGAAATATACAACTAAAGTACCTCTGCTGATATCAACCATTCTTCTTTGAATAAAATCAAGTAATCTTCCAACAGTGGCAATTAACATATGACATCCCGCTTCTAATTGATCGGCCTGATCGTCAATACTAGCACCACCATACATAGGGTTAGACCACTTGGAATTTTTCGATTTTCAAGTTCGATATACCAATACATTTAATATATACTAATACGTTATCAACCCTAACTAAGAAGAATATGACTTAAAAAAAAATCTCAGACCACCACTAGGTGACGAAAATTGAGTTTTAAAAATAAAAATCCGTAATTTTATTCAAAAATACTTTGCTGAAACCTGCTCAAATTCCCTTATCAGCATGTGCTTATCAGACGCGATATGAAAAATTATCTTATTTTTTGTGGGATTTGCAAGAGACGCTCCCAAATCTAGAAAAACTGAAATTTATAAAAACAAATATGCAAAATCTAGAACTCGAACCATGATAACCAGTCCAGAGTATCGAATTATACCGCTAAACCGGAGGAGCACTTGTCAACTAATAAAATTTCCTCATATATAACCTAATTGGCCCTATTTTAATTATTTTTATAATATTAATGATAATTTCGGCCCTAATTTAACAAAACAATAACCAACAACTCAAATAACATATATAAGTTGAAAAATTGCATAAGAAAAATTTTTGAGCAAATTTTAAATTTAATTTTAATCATTAACGAAAATTTCAATTTTCACCACTAGGTGGCACCGAATCATTTTTTAATTGCCCTTTTCATTTTCGCTGAGGCCGATTTACCCTGGATTGAAAGTTCCAAAAAAGTGAAGTAACTTCGATCCAAGTGGCCTAACCCTAACCATATACCAACTTGATTGCCCGCAACAAAGGAGTATCAATCGATAACTGCCTTGCATGGTTTGCAATTTGACTTGATAATTCACGAGTTGGAGAGATAATAATGACCCGTGGCGCTTGGGGAATTCCGGTTCTTATCGAGGGAAAGCAATCGTTTGTTCGACCGAGGATATTGGCAATTATAGGCACCAGAAAAACAGCAGTTTTACCCTTGAAATAAAATATTTTCTCATGAAAATTGAGTTTTTTTTTAATTTTAATCAAATCGTATCTACTCTTTAATTTTGGGGGGATTTGACGACAGTATGTTTTCCTAGATATGTGACATATCATGGGTCGATAGTAAAATTTTTAAATGCCATTTTTTCAAGTTACTCCGAGGGCACCGACGTTTTACGCAAAATATTCGTCATCTAAAATGGGGGCGGTTAACCGTAGCTAAAGTATTATGTTGAACTGACGCGCAATTCTCGAGTTAATTTGTACCTATCTCCACGTAGTCTAATGTATGTTGTTGATTGTGTGAAGTTATAGAATTCAAAATTTGACAAACTTCTCGCTAAATGGTTATAAATTAAATCACCATAAGTAAAAAAATTATTTTTATATCATTTTACAGAATTCAATTAAAATAATCTGTCTGTGCTTGCGTTTAAAATCAAAATCTCAAATTATTTAATTAACGTATACGAATCCATATCATATGCCGCCCTCACCTATCCGCCGGACCCTGCTGTATATGTTTATCAAAATTAGACCAGAAATGGCGTATTAAAATGACCATAACCTGAGAAATTTGTTTTGCCGCTTTATTTTTTTTAATGGTATAAAAATATCATCCAGGCCAAAAAAAGGAAATTGCAGATAGTCAACTTTTGTCGGGCCTAATTTTAGTTTATAGTATTTCGCACATTTCAAGTTAAAAAATTATACATGAAAATTGAAATTTCTTTTTTATGTCTTTCTTAAATACAGTATTTAAAATACTCTTGGTTGAGTTTTCCTCCCATATACCTAGGGTTCGGACCGTTAGAACCAGGGGCCAAAGTAAACCCGATAGGGATATAAAACACACCCCTAGGGTAAATCAGTGCTAAAAAATGTTCCACAAAACAAAACAAAAATTGATTTTAGTTGAATTCGTTTAAAAGTTCTAATTTTATTGGTCCGAACCCTTTATACCCTGTATATAACTCTTGGTTTATTAGTAATGTACCAAGGTAAAAAATTAGCATGAAGATACTTCAAAAAAATCTACCTGTCCAGTTTCAGCTATCGCAATGCAATCTTTTCTCTGCTTTATAACATTGCATGCTAACCGTTGAATAGGCGTAGGGTGATTCATTTTCATTTTTAGTAAGTTATTTGCAAGAGCTTTTGGTAGGTCCAAGTCATCCCAATTTTCATCACCAAGAACCTCAGGAATTTCGTCTTCGGTGTTATTAGCACAAATCTGCATCTGATAGTTTTCATAATTTTTGAATTGAGGACCTCTTAAAATTAAGTAAGGACAATTTTGGAGAAACGTAGCCAAAATAAATAAAAATAATTTCAGTTTTTTTGACAAAAAAATTCAGTTTTAAAAAACAGGTAATGTTTAGGTACCTTTTTTTTAAAAGGAACCCACCCTTGTCAGCATAATAACTCGAAGGCCATAAGAGATATCAACAAACGGTTGTTTGTATCATGTACACAAGTGAATTTGTGATATGGAAAACTTTTTGTTTCTTTCCATGTCAACCAGTTCACCGGTAACAGAGCTTTGAAATACCGGGCTTTCTGGCAAAAACATGAATTTTCGAAAAATACTTTATTTTTTGGAAATAAGCCGGTACGAAATTTGTTACTTCTCACAACTTCTGTTGAATTCTCTGCCACAATAGAGAGACCCGATTATTACAAGGTCGTTATTTTAGGTGGCCTCACTTAAGGGTATCTGTCTGAGAGAACAGCCAGATAGCGACACAACGGTTTTTTGACAATCCAATCTAACCGAATTGTAGTGTGAAGATTTTCTTCATTTCGCGCATGACGGGGTTTAGCCGGTTCGTTGGACAAAACCGGTATATCGGATTGCTAACATATTCAAAGTTATTATATATGATACTAAAAATTAATCAGAGTTATTTTGAACATCCGATGTGTCTGAAGCATCGATTTCGCCATATCTATCCGCAACGAATTTCATGAAATTCTCACATTTTGTGTATTTTGACTGATCGACCATAAATATAATAACTAGTACTTGATCGTGCATCCTGATCAGTCGATGCAACCTACGATGTCAAAAAAATTTCATCACACTACAAAACGTTAAGATATCAGAAGCAAAAAACCGTTGTCCGGCTCATCAGCTCATGGTTCTCTCAGAAAGAGATACTCCTTAAAAGTGCCACCCAAAAAAAAAAAGCGCCAAAGAAAACAATTCGCATAAAATAGGCGAAAACAATTGTGCGCTATTTGAGATTCGAAGCTCATAAACTATAGGTAAAAATTAATTACCGGTGAACGCGTGACTTGCGAAAAAAAACAGAAAAGGTTAGTTCCATATCACAAATTCATACTTGGCTAACACGATACGAAGACTGTTGTCCATTACTTGACTGGCTTCCGAGTTATAATGCTGACAAGGGGTGGGTTCGCTTAAAAAACAGCTACTATATCGAAATAGTGTCATGAATCCTAATAAAAGTCTGGAAACCTTTTAATGTTTTTCTCATGAAGATGAATGATTATTTCCAAAGTCAATTTCATATGATAAAGAACGTTATTAAGTGGGTATATAGGACAATTATTTGCGTTTGTGAACTAAAAAATATAATTTGTTTGGTCCGGTGATTTATTTTCAAAAAATAAATAATGTTTTCGGAAATCTATCTTTTTAATTCGAAATCTGTCAAAAATGAATATCTAACTACAGTGATATGAGTTTAAACGGACAGGTAGACACCGTTATCATGTTAATTTAAAGTATCAGTAAAATTTTCTCTGATATACAGGTATATTTTATAACAGTGAAAATTGAGACAAAATGGATAAAATACGAATTTTTTCAAAAACTTTATTTTCTAACATTTTTGTTTGACAATCCCCCCTTCGGAGATGTCCATTTAAAGGGGTCGATAGTAAAATGTATAAAACGTAAAATTTGATATTTTCAACTTCAACAAGCAAGAATGAAAGGCAAAACTCAAAATTCCGCAAACTTCAAGCTTAATGGTTCACCTCTTCTCAAGACCTGAATCAACAATAATTATAATATTAAAATATCATTTTCACGACAAATATGAATTTCAAAAATGCAATGTCATCATGTAAAAACCCAATTTTAGTGATTTTTCTAAGTGGTAACCCCCACCTGCACGAGCGTGTTTCAAATCACAGAGACCAAAAATATATTGGGGAAGTGTCATTATGGCCAGCGGAATATCGGAACAGACCCCCGAAAGTCCCCCTTATTTTTAATTTTAAAAATTTTGGTGAGGTTCAGAAATTTCTCATCAGACCGGAAATGCATTATTTGGATGCAATTTTTTGTTTAATACAGTTAAAACAGCACTGGAACCAGATAATAATCTACAAATATACTTTAAAGGGGAACTTTCGGAGGGGAATATTTTGGCATTATTAATTTTCACACCCTAAGCTTCACCTCGTAGTAAAAAGAGAAATTTCTTTTATCTCTTGACTGGGACCAAATATGAGTCTATAAATATGCTTATAGGGGTAGTTTTTCAAGCGAAAATGTTTTGCATCATTAATTTTTACATCCGGCACCACATGGTGGTGAAAAAAAGCTTCCAAAACACATCTTACGTAATATTTTTTATTTTAAACTGCGGCAAAACATTCAATTTAGACACCATAATTATTAATGTAAAAATCGCAAACGCTATTTTTGAGATCAGCATTGTTTATTCATAGGCAAATACCACGTGTGTGATCTTAAACACACTCGTGCAGGTACGTAGTAAATCATCTCGTGCAGGTTGGGGATAAGCAAATTTATATTATGATTGGTCCATGAAATAGAATATTTTCATATCAAATTAAAGAACTCCACTTAAATAGTCTTATTCAGCAAAAAAATGAGTTTTTTGCTCTAGAACTCTTGTTTTTGCCCGTTGAAGTTGAAAATATCAAATATATACATTTTACTATCGACCCCATTTAAAGTTGGTTAGCAAAAAATTGGGGCCGACTTTGTCCGACCGGGCTGTCCGTTTAAATTCATACCCCTGTACTTGCGCGGTAGACTCTGTATTTTACCTAGTTTTTTTTTGGCCATTCATTAAAAACATGTTTTTTATAATTTTGGCAAGGATTTATAAAAAAATACCAACGTTTCGCTGATACTCCTTCTCAGTTCCTCTTCCGTCAGCGTTTCCGGAATATACCCTACTTTTTGTGTCGTATGTTGATAATTTCTCCTCGTCCGGTTTCTATCATTTCTCTGATTGTTTCCGCGATAATTAGAATTTTGAAAATTACCTCTATTATGATTTGACCTTTGGTACGCATGACTGAAATTAGACGGAGCTATGGTGCTCTGCAAATCGACCGTTTCTAAATCATCGTCAAAAAAATCGTTTATTCTGTTGTAGGACTGACCAGTAAAGGCTTGGACGTCTGCAGGGAGTTCGTCAAATTCGTCATCGGACATTTTGTTCTGCAACTATACGCGTAAATGGTAAATCTAAAAATATACAGTAAAAATAAATTTTTGATAAATTATAATTTCAGAAAATGTGTAGTTATCCTTCTTTAAATACTGGAGTAAACATTGATGACGTATTTATTAATAACCAGCAAGGTAGTCAATACACCCCATTACCCAAACGCCCTGACAAAATACCAAATGTCCTGACAAAAATTTCAAAATACCTTGTGATTTTAATTAAAAACGGATTTTTATGTAGAAATAGCAAATTCATATTTCACAATAGATTTATAAACCAAAATCGTAAATACAAAATTCCTTCATCACTGAAAAACCGATTCCGACACCACAAAAACGTCTCGAAAAAACTCTTTTTAAAAATTATTTTAAGTTTTTTAATTTGAACTGAATTAATAACTGAAAATCTGAGTTTAATTTACTTATTTTTTCTTAAATTCAATAATTTTAGAAGAAAAATTACCCAGAAAAAGTATACAGGATATCGTTTTTTTCGGAGATCGTTCCCTTACGACGATATGGAACCTTTCATCAAGCGAGCGCTGTGATTGATGAAGCACGAACAAGGGCTTAGTTTTAAAAAGATGCCATCGTCCAAAACAAAGCATTTTTATTGGCGGGAGTATCCATAGCGGCGTAACGGAACGATCCCCGAAAAAATCACCAAAAAAACCTACGCAATTTGGCAAAAAACTTCCTGCGATATAGGCCCCCAGTACAAGGGGGGGGGCAATATCGCCGAATGTGCCAATATCGCCGAAATTCGCCAAAATATTTGTGTTTATTATTAAAAAGTAATGCATTTTTGACGGTTTTTTTGCGGGTCACTACTTCCATGACGATTTCGGGGAAACTATACCAAAAAAAGGTTTCTGCCAACTAAAAAGGCTCAAGGGAATAAATATAAATTCAAGTTTTACGGATTAATAAGGAACAAATAAATAACGTTTCGAGTATTTTATTTAACTTCATCCAGTGTACAGGGAGCCTGAATCGTACGAGAAAAGCCTAGAAAATTTAATATTTTTTCTCCGAAATAATGTTTGTACACAATGGTTTCAATCATGGCCCTTACAGTCCTAAAGTGCGCAATTGTTTGAAAATACCAAACCGTCAGATTTTTTTGACGAAAGATTTTTAAACTCCTCGTAATAATGTAATCCAGAAGAAAACATTAGATGAAAAGTTACCAAAACTAATTACACGTAGGTTAACTGATCAGATTATACGAAATTTGGTCAACCTTTTCTCCACGATTTTTGTTCTGTTTTTCATCTTTATACAAAGATGAAGTTTCAAATTTAAAGCATTTGTACTAGCATTTGTATTAGTGTGAATTCATTAAGAATATTATTTTTATCAATCCGAGAACGCACGGCAATTTATTGGCTAGTTGAACCTACGCCAATTCACTAAACGAACTCAGCGAGATAGACTTCTTTAACCCTCCAATGCATGGAGCTATTTTCAAAAACACCTGTAAATTAAAGACCAGAAATTGCAGGTTGCTTCAATGATTCATTTTTTAGGAAAATTTTTTCTTAAACTGCTGCATTTTCAACTTTTGTCCTGACGGCTCTGAGTAAATTTATTTCTTTAAGGGAGTACTGGTCGCATTTTAAGGCCAAAAAAACAGGGTTTTCAGCGGTTATTTTACTTAAGCTCACAGGAGTCTCTTTTCTGCACAAAACTTTGAAATAAAGTTTTATTGATATCGAAAAAAAAATCCGATGTTCTAGAACTAGTTATCCGATAGGAAAAAACTTTGTTTTTGGCTGCAATCAATTTCTCATGTGCTGGATGGTCGAATACAAGAAAAACAATACCGAAATTTGAGACCGTGGTTGAAAATAACTACTGCACCCACAATCCCCTTAGGGAGTGAGGTGTCGCTGATTTGAGGCTCTCCTAAGGTCATTTCCCGCCAAACTAGCAAAGGTGATATTCCAAAAACATTTGTAACTAACAGAACCAACCTTCGCGGTAATTTGAACTTAACAGTAATATGATACAACCCACCTACGCCGACCACTTACGCTTTTAAAAAGCTTCTTTAAAAAAAACACGCAGTTCGTCTTTTCTCCTTCAATTTTCACCATTTTTTTATTATTTTTAGTGTTAGGCTCCAAAGAAGCCTTACACATAATGCATTATTGTCCTTCACTCGTAATTTTGCTTTTGGAGGCCCAAAAAACGAAAACAAAAATTATTGATTTATTTATGATTTAAATTGAAAGTGCTCTAATTTGTTTTCTTTTGACGCTAGCGAGTTAAAAATTGCACCAAAATCCTGAAAAGTGTTTGTATTTACGGAAAAAAAAATATTTTGAAGCATTTTTCTGGTTTTCTAAATTTTGTCAAAATTTTGGCTCAAAATGAAAAGTTACATGGCCCCCAGAGACGCCGAATCAAAATTTCAAAAAAACTCTTTAATGGATTGTCAAACAAGTCTTGTGCTTTCAGATGCGGTATGAGCCGAAACTGTATCTTCTAAACTGGTTGGAGGAGATACTTTTTGCCTGAGCCTCCCAAACTGACCATTTCAAACAATTTGCTAAAAATGAAAAGTTGACATGGCCCCAAGAGAAGCCGAAGCTAAATTAAAAAAAACCTCTCTAATGCATTTGTTTAAAAAGTCCTGTTGCTTTCAGATGCAGTATGAGTCGAAACTATATCTCTAAACTGGTGGAGGAGATACCGTTTTGCCTGAGCCTACAAACTGATCATTTTCAAAATTTTCATTTTTAGTTTTTTTGCGTTTTGTCCGCCGAAAGAAAAATTTTAAAAACAAAAGCAATTGCATTATTTGTTAAGCTTCTCCGGAGCCTCACACAAAAAAATTAATAAAAAAATTGATGAAAATTGAAGGAATAGGTACGAACTGCGTGTCTTTTAAGAAGCTTTTTAAAGCGTAGGTTCGGCGGTAGTAGGATTGTATCAGATAATTGTTAGGCTCAAAATTACCGCGAAGGTTGTTCTGTTAGTTACAAATTTTTTGGAATATAATTCTGCTAGTTTGGCTGGAAATGACCTTGGAAGAGGCTCCAATCAGCGACACCCACTCCTTTAAGTAGACACTTTGAAAGTTTGCTATTACATATGTGACATGTTTGAAAATACGACTTTTCGTGGATAAAATAGCAAAAACAGTCTTTCGCCTTTTCGATACATTTTTGGTGAAAAATCGAAAAATGGAACAAAGATTTTTTTTTTGCAATTTTCATTTTCAGATAATGAGCCAATTTGAAATTTTCTTAAGGTAGCAGCGATGTGGGCAGGACTGGCGTCAATTTAACTTACGAAATAATTAGTTGGTTAATTTTTTGTGCTTGTTATCGTTAGCTGAACCAGAATTAATGTGTATCAGCTCATTAAAAATCATTTTTTTATCTATTTTAGGAAAGATTTGAGTTCGAACTTTATTTTTGAATTCGTAAAATTTTGAAAAAAATCAAAATATTATTTAAATTTCACGCATTTTTCACTCCGCAAACATTTTTTTTGTTTTTTTTCTAAATCTGGTGAATAAAAACGAAAAAAGGCCACTTAGTCTTTTTTGTCAACTTTTTTTAGAAATATTATGAATTTTTTTAGCAAATCAAGTCCAAATTTTTTTATTATGTCTTTTCAAATTCTCCTTGAAAAATCATGCCGAATATGTTGTGTGTATTGTCCTGGATTATTCAATTTCCGTATTTCAACCGATGGAAGGGTCAATCGAATTCGTTTCTGAACTACTGATGAAATTTACAACACTTGCTTGTGACACCGGTTTTGTGCCATTTGGCACGCAATTTATGAATTTTTTTTTAAACAATCTATATATAAAATTGCGGGGTGTAATAGGCTACTTTACTTTTAAAATCAGGACATTTTTTCATATTTAACTCAAATTGAAGGTCAAATTTTTTCCTAAAAAGCTGTTTTTTCTCTATTTTTTCATGGAAAAAAACTTTTATATTAAAGAAATTTTTTCATGTGGATAATGATTTTCCCACTAATTTAGTGCATTACACCCGAAAATGTCTGAAGTTTATAAATATCGCCTTTAAAAAAAATCCCACATCGGGTCAAGTGGAAATGGCGGGTTAATGAAAAGTGGTTTTTGATATTTTTACAGATACTTAACGTATGTTGAGAAATTAAAATATAACCGTTTGCAAGAATAAACACTTTTATTGAAGATAAAAAACTAAAATAAACAATTTCACATTTTTTTTTCTTTCAAAAATCACTCGAAAAAATGCGGGTGTTTACAACAACGCTGGTCATTCGTAGGGGTGGCAGTATTGAGATGCCGCGGGCTTTTTTTAGGACTGAGAATCAATCCCAGCTTGACAAATATTGTTAATAAGTGACACATGCTTAACAGTTTTATATCAAATATGACTACAATTTTTCTAAATAATAAGCTGTGTAAGTGTGATCACGGATGTCCGACCACTTATTGCTGCCAGTTCATCTAATTAGGTGTTTTTTGAAAAATTTGAAATCAAAAGTGAGCGGCTATTTTTTAATGATGTCGATCTACTCCCAATTTGGCGCATTTTACCGGTGCACTTTTTCTACCTTTATTTGTATGTCCTACTAATTAGAAGCAAAACACTTTTCCGCTCGGCAAAAAAACATAATATGCTCGCGGCATCACTCTCTGCCGCTCAAACAATATTGTCCAGCTTTGTAAGTTCCCCAAAAATGTACCAATCTGCCACATCGCTGATTACCCCCTTAAATAGACGAAAAAAATGCGGGGGTTTAAAACATTTTTAGCACGCGGTTAATCTCATTTACCGGTTGGTTCAACATTGGATCATAAACTTAACATCAAAACCTTCTTCCAGAGATTACGACTAACGGTTTACGAACTAACTATTGAATAATATTTTGACCATTTTCATGTTTAAAACTTTTTTCTGTGTAAAATCATTTCAATAAAGTTTTAAATATGTCGAAAAAAAACCTATCAGAACTTGTTAGTTACTTCGTATGTCTTTGGCGAGATTATTAGGTAGATTTTTTCTAAATGGCCCACCCTCTTACTCAGTCATTTCCTCGAAGACCACTACGGTATTTATGGCGACCAAAAACTTTTTTCTCTCCTTCAACCGATTGGCAACAAAGTTTTGGTCACCACAAATTTATGGCTACACATCGCAAAAACCGTTTGTTGATATCTGGTAATAAAATGGTGAGGGTCTTTCTTCAAGCTTTTTGGCGTGGATAAAAATCCCATTTTTTTGACGCTTTTTTAATGCTTTCGATCAGTGTTTTCGTGGCTTTCTTTTGAGCCTTCATTCAAAAAATCGAAGCCTTTTTATTTTTTGAAAATTTTTCTCATGAATACGGTATCATGATACCCTAGAAAATTCATATTTTTTGTTTTCAGATTTTGAATTGACGAAACATTTCCTACAGTTTCTATTTGTTCTGTGCTAGCTTTTGCAAAAATTTGGGTGGCTTCTAAAATATAACCTAGAAGGAGATAGATGTTTCTGACGACAAATGTTTAAAAACGGTGGTTATTGCATATTTAGAGAACTAAATAAAAAAAATCCTACAGAAGTTTGGTCTACTGATTATACAAGTTTATTAAATATCAGATTGTTTTCAAAATAAAACCTAGGAGGGGATGATTACTGTTTTGTTTAGTTCTCCCTGTCTCGCTTCTGTGCCTGGGAGTGTATGCATAAAAAAAAAGTTTTTGCTCAATTATCACGCAATCTAATGGCTTTGTTCTACAAAATAGCTAATCGTATTACTTTTTCTGAAAAGCCCTATGTCACTATCTTAGATAGGCTATGTGGCTAAGTTTTTATCGAGAAAATCATTCCAGCGACCAGTACCCATTAAAGGGGTGCCATAAACTCGTGGACCGGAGTCCAAATAACTTCGAAAATTATAAGTCAGTTAATTTTTTATGCTCATTATCGGTTCCTTAACCGGTAAATTTATTTCAAGCTTATTAGAATTATTTTTTATCTTTTTCAGAAAAGATTTGAGTTCGAATTTTAATTTTTGAATTCATAAAAAATTTAAACATTCGAAAATTTTCCGCATTTTTTCGTCTAAATTTTTTCTGTTTTTTTATTGAAATATGCATATTTTCTAACCGCTCTTGAACAAACCTAAAATTTTTATTTGTTATTTTTTTGTCGACTTTTTCAGAAGGATCAAGTGAATTCACTAAGTGAATATCATTTACTCATATTAATGAAATTTTACAACACTTGTAATTTAAGAACACCGTTAGTGCCATTTTGGCACTCAATTTTTTAAAAATTTAATTTTCCAAAGAGTTCCTTATAAACTTTTGGGTACTATCTACGCTTCATCTCTTTTGATTGACCTGCCGACCTAAATAAAAAGTTTACCAGTTAGCGCGCTGTGTACGACTTAGGGGTTTACCAGTTAGGGAGCGAGGACTGTAATAAAACGCAGAATAAAGGTCAATTTTTCTCCAAAAAGCTGTTTTTCTCCATTTTTGACCATTTTCATGGAAAAAAACTTTGATATTCAGGAAAATTTTTAATTTGCAGAATGCCTTTTCCACTTTTTAGCGGAGTACATCCGAAAACAATCGACTGAATTAATTTGTTTCGTAATTTATTTCTTGTTTACAGTAAATAAGATGGCATTAAATATAGTGTATAAAAAGTAATTTTTTATCTCAGAAGCACTTTCTGGCGGGCAGGCCACCACAGTATTAAAATGCGAGCGAATCGTTTCATTATGTTTGCAGGTTAAAGTAGAAATATACGGCTGTTAATTTAACCTTTCAATATAATTTTGAACTTTAACTTGAAGACGATTATCAGCATAAATACTAGTACATACATATCGATCATGATGCCCGAGTTACTTAAATGTCAAATTCCCTATTATTTTAACTGGCAAATAAGATATTTGAGTTACTCGGGCATCATGATCGATATGTATATTAATTATATAATATTTTTCCTTTTTTTTATGACAGACGTAATGTCCCCCATATAAGGAGCCGAGGTTGGTAAAGCTGCTGATGTAGTTCATTTTTAATATGGTAACTTAACCTCCACCTGCACGAGATGACTAGTCGTACCTGCACGAGTGTGTTTCAAATCACAAAATGAGTATGTTTTTCCCCAAAAAATGGCTGATTTTCAAAAAATAGATTTCAGAGATTGAGTTAATTATAATGGTGTTTAGCATTCGAGAATATTTCAAATTTTGGGAATACATCCGAATTTGTTTTTGCCACTCGAAAGAAGACTAAGTCTCAGATTTCACATATCACTAAGCCAAGTCAAATTAACGAGATAAATTGTATCCTAATATAAAATTACCGGTTTACAACCGGTGAGATAGACAGACTTTGTTTTCTTTTTACACCACCAAGTGGTGTTAGGTGTCAAATCTGATGATGTTGAAATTATTCTCTCGAAAAATTACCCCTGTAAGTGTATTTTTAGAATTTTAGCTAGTTCCAGTGCTGAGATTAACAGTGATATAACACCCAGAAGGTCGTGTCGGATCAGAAACCAAATGATGCAAAACATTTTGCTGTGAAAAACTTCCATAAGTATATTTATAGATTCAAATTTTGGTCCGAGTCACGGAAAGAAGAAATTGCTCTTTGCACCACCAGGTGGTGCCGAGTGTCAAAATTAATACTATCAAAATATTCTTTTCGAAAAAATGCATCCAAATAATGCATTTCCGGTCTGATGAGCAATTTCTGAAACTCACCAAAATTCTTGAAATTAAAAATAAGGGGACTTTCGGGGGTCGTTCCGATATTCCGCTGGCCAAAATGATACTTCCCCAAAATTGTTTGGTCTCTGTAATTTGAAACAACTCGTGCAGGTGGGGGTTAAATAGGAAAAATCACTTTAGTTTTTTAGTTACATATCCTTTCGAACGGAACATCCATCTCAAAAAACGCTTACTATCTCTATAGCGCGTGTTCGAATCCACTGATGGTTGTCTAAGTGAGTGTCTAGTGATTGCTTGAGTGATTACACATCACAACATTTAGCGGTTCATTAATCAAGACCTTGCCTATAATCATATTCAAGATAATCACTCAGGCAACATTTAGTGGGATTCGAACACGCGCTATAGAGATAGTAGCGTTTTTGAGATGGAGTT
>SCLH01000469.1:292872-304400 GCA_004367855.1 Oikopleura vanhoeffeni | reverse complement strand
TATGGTATTCGAGAAAAATGATGAGTAGGGGGGCCCAGTTAAAAAAAAACCTTGAGGGTTTTTAGTTGGCAGTTGAATGCAGAAAAACGTTTCTCGATATCATCTATGGTTTCCCGTACTCTCCTGACTCTGGGAGTGGGTTGACCTAAAAAAAGTATCTTAACCGCCATGGGAATCACAGAAAAAAAAAGTTCCGCCTGTGCGCACCATAGCCGATATTTCGCTCCACTTTGGCAATATGACAGTTGAAAAGTTATATTTTTGCACAATCGAAAAAAATCATTTCTAATACTTAAGAATCTTATTTTAGTTCTACGAAAATATAGTGTTGAAAAACCTAGGTGTAGCATATTCACGTGATACGTGCCCATGTAGTCTTCACAAATTTTGTTTCATGGTACCAAGTTGGTACTAACCACGCCACAAGTATCTGCCTTACGTGCTCACTATAATCCGATAAGATCTCTATATCATCAATCAAAACTTATTTGAAAAAGTAAAAAAAAATGATGAAAAATCACGATTTCTATGAAAAATTGCTATTTTTCAAATAATGCAGATTAATACACTTTTTATTATTATTTTAAGTTGATTTAGTAATTAAGTGACAGTGTGGACACCTTTTTGATTTGATTACATAATTTTAATTAATAAGTAATTTTTCATGGCATACTTAAATCGCAAATTTTGAAAATTTACTTCCAAAAAAAATATATCTGCCCAAGATACGAATAAACTTTAATCTTAAGTGTGTTCTGGCACTCACAAACCTTCCTAAAAACTGGCTTATCTCACATTCTATTTAACATGTCTTAGTTCGAAATAATTTTTCCGGAAGTAAAACTTCGGCGAAAAATCTCCAAAAAATCACTCTTCGTAATATTCGAACCAAATATCCAAAAAAAAATTGAGTATTTTTTTTCGGGAATCACCGCAAATTTTTCTTATAATGTATTCGGACAGAACAATTCTGTGACATTTATTTGCTCAATTTTAGAAGTTTTAGGTTGGCGTGAGCCGATATATGGATCAGAGTACAATTCCTAAATATTTGAAAAATGCGAAAATCTGAGCATTTGAATGGTGATCCATTTTCTTTAATCTGACCAATGAAATCGGCCCTATTCCGCAATCAAGGGTTTTGTGATTGGGTGCTTAATATTTGCTTTTTTGTATCATTCAAATATTTAGGATTTGTACTTTGGGGCTTAATCCATATCGGCTCTGTGATCCCAGCGGTTAAGGGGTATATCTGTCTGATTAATATGAAGGCCTTAAGAGGCATTAAAAATGCTCCAAATTGATACGGGGTGATAATTAAGTGTACAAAGAACCCAATCTATCAAAAAAGAATTTCGAAATTTTCGCGCATTTTTTCGATTTTTTTCTAAGTATTTTTTAAAAGATGAAGTTAAAAAATAACGTTGTAATTTGACCACTAAAACTTCAAATATCGCTTGAGTAAGCCAACTTTCTATCAGTGTTTCCCATGCTTTCTTTTGAGCCTACTTTCGAAAAAATCGAAGCACTTTTTTTTTCGGAAATTTTTTGGAAACATGACCAAAAAAATCATATTTCGAGTTTGAGCTGAAAATTGCAAAAAACAGCCCACGATGATCGATTACAATTGTTCTTAGAAATACTTGATAAAAATTTGAGCTATTTTGCAGAATATATCGTAGGAGGAGATAGATTTTTGAAGTCTGAAATTGTGAAAAATCGCGGTTATTTGGCGTTCTAGAATTGTTTCGTCGCCCGATCAAAAAGCTTGACGATAATAAGAGTTGCAATACTTCCGTTGCGTGATCTGTGAAATTATTTGAGCTTAATTTGATATACCGTCTGAAGAGGAGATAGTTTTTTGCTAGTTTGGTAAATGACCCCTTGTTACGATACTGAACCTATCGTGTAATGGTCAAAAATATTTTGTGATACAATTTTTTCGAAAGATGACAGATAGATCTACAAATCAGCATTTTCGGTTTTTTCATGAGCCTCTTAGTTTTCAGAAATATATCATCCGTGAATATGTCAAATTATCCAAGATATACCCCCCTATTAAGGGGATTTTGGGTCAGTAGTTATTTTCGACCACGGTCTCAAATTCGGTATTATTTTTCTTGTATCGACCATCAAGCACACGAAAAAATTGATTGCAAGCAAAAAAAAGTTTATTACTATCGAATAACTAGTTCTAGAATATCGGATTTGCTTGCAAAACAATTAATTTTATTTAAAATTCTAGACATAGGATAGTCTCAAATTACGAGAATAATAATTACAGCAAAAAATAACTATATATGAAAGTATTTCAGTATATATTTGTTAGATTTTTGCCCTTTTTCAATATTTCAATTTTTAGGCCTAATCAATGTCAATGATGGCGCAGTGATCTGCATAAAATAGTGATTGCGAGAAATCGACAGAAATTATTAAATTTTTTTCTGTTGTATGAGATATTTGTCTAAGAGATCACGAAGATTATTTGTAAAAAGAGAAAAAAATCGCATGTAGCGTTCGTGCGAAATAGTCGTTTTCTAAAAAAATTACATTTTGCCTATATTTAACTATAGCAAGGAATTTTCAAAAATAAATTTTCGGCGAATTAAGATGAATTTATAAAATATTTTCTGTTGTTATTGTAGAGATTTTTTTTCTGACAATAAATATCGGCATTTTGATTTTTTGGATAAGTGGATATCACAATAGATCAATGAGAGTAAAAGCAGCAATTAGGTTTTATGCATTTAACGGCTCATGTTAAAATATTGTCTAGAAATTTATCACTTTTAACATTTCAAGTTACGAACTACAATGTGCATATAAAACATAGATGTCCACTTAATTCTCACAAAATATATTTGAGTTTAAAAGGGCTTATTTCTCCCCAGCACATTTGCTGGAAGCACTCACCATCCCCTAAGAGGGTTCTGGCCCCAGAACCTTTGGGTGCTAACACACTAACTACTTCTTGAAGCCCGAATAACTTTTGTTTGTGAAATGTTGGAAATATTTGTGCCGTGAACACCGTTTATGATATTGAAGATATGTTTAATTTATATATAAAGTTGTAATAAGCTTCGTAAAAATATTTAACCTAAAACGATTTTCTCAGTTTCTCTCCAGCAGCAAATAACTCGTGGAGTTTATTTCCAAGGTTGATTCAAAACTTTCAAAATAAATTGAAACATTGTTGACCACATATGTTAGGAATTATTAACCAGTTTACGTATTGGGTCCTTCGTAAACTGAAAAAATGACTTCGTAAAGTTCAAAAACCTGTCTTCTATATTATTTTTGAATTTTGTTTTGTTTAGTCAGAAAATATTAAGCACAAAAATATATATATGAAATGATAGGGTTTTTTTTTAAAGCATTTTGCGCTAATCTCTTTTGATCATACATAAAGGGCGCACCGCCTATTACAATAAAAGCAGCATGTCAATATCATACAACAAACAATTAAGAAGCCTAATTGCTGTAAATAATATGTTAGACTTTTTCAAACATACTTTTTTCAATCAGTTTTCAACGGAGAATTCAATTTGTTTATTCAAATTTCATTTTTGTACATCTATAATGTGATTTGGCTTATTTTCGTGAAACTTTGGAAAATACGACTTTCAAGTTCAAATATCAATTTTAATTAGTCGCAATCGATTTATAAGGGATTTACCTGCGGAATTTATTTGTATGTTTAACTCCCAGAGTAACTTCATGGTCACGCGTGACCATTTTCCGTTTTTCTGTATTATTTAACTTAAAGTCTAGAACATTTTTATTTTAGGAAAACTCTGGGAGTTAATTTATTTTAACATAAAAGATAAATTTTGCATGCAATCAAGCACCCAGAACCTTTTTGAAGGGGTGGTCAGGGTAAGCTTTTTTGGTCATTTTCGACTTTGATCGTCAATTGTGAGAAAACTAGATATGACAAAAAATTAAAAATTGATGGTTTTGAAAACCTCAGACAATTTACGCAATAATTGAATAGTCAAAAATATTTTCGTAATTTTCTTCTGGCAGAAGAGAGCAAAAAATATTCAGAAAACGACGATTTTTCAAAGTCTATCTCCTCCGTGAATATTATATGACAGTTAACTGAATTTTAACAACTGAAGCAAAACTACTTTTGAAGAAAAAAAAGCGACTTGCTGGCGTGCTTGCCAGCAATGTGCTGGGGAAAAATAAACCGTTTTCAAAAACCACTCAAACTATTTTTTGTGAGAAATTGACAGTGAACTTGTTCTATTTTTCCAATTGTATGTTGTAGTCCGTAACTCGAAAAGTCAAAAATTGATTCATTTTTGAAAAATATTATCACATCAACTTTTAAATGCATAAAACCTTAATTGCTGGTATTTCTTTCCATTAAAGTTATACCGTCATATCCACGTATCCAAAAATCACATAATGCCGATATTATTGGTCAGAAAAAAAATTTCTACAATCGCAACTAAAAATATTTTATAAATTCATCTTAATTCGCCGAAAATTATTTCTATGGAGCGTTTTTGTCGATAAGTGCTATATTTTTTCCAGAATTTGCAACTTAGAATTATTGCATATTCTACAGAAAATATAGCATTTATTGAAAAAAACGCTCACTAAGAAGTTTTATCTACTAATTATACAAGTTATGTTGAATGTCAGATATATTTCAAAATAAAACCTAGGAGGAGATAGATTTACCGTTTTGGGTTAGGTCTCCCTGTCTCGCGTATGTGTCTGGGAGTGTATGCATGCAAAAAAGTTTTGGCAACATATATTACGCAAGCTAAAGGCTAGTTCTACAAACTGGCTATCTGAATAATATCCTTGAAGCCCTGGTTGGCTAAGTTTTGATCGAGAAAAAGCAATTCCAGCGACCATACCCCCTTAAGGGGATTGGGTGGCAGTAGTTTTTGGACCACGGTCGCAAATTCGGTATTTTTCAATTGCACCTGACCATCCAGCACCTCAGGAATCATTTGCAATTAAAAAAAACACCAAATTATTTCTGGATATTTTTTTCTAGAACATTGAAATCGCTTGCTAACTGAAATGCCCGAATAATGACAGATGATCAAAAACAAAATAACCATTAGTGATCAATTTTCACGTAGATTCAGACCAAATAAAATTGGAAACTTTTGACCAATATTATTATAATTCGTAATATACTCAAAATAAATAAATTTTCAGCTCTTTATTTCACAAATAAATAAATAAAAGTGATTTCCAAATCAGATTGTTACAGGGAATTCAACAAGTTAATTTATTTCTCTAGCATGCTTGGAAGTATCAATTCTTGTTAACCATAAAGAAATATGAGGGTCCGCTTTTATTTCCGGTTTGCGAAAATAATCAATTATGAATGTATTGTAATCGAAATATGCGCAATCGATCAGTTTCGCCAAAATATTTTGATCAAAGTTATTTCATTAAATTGAGTTGATGAATAGCTGATCCTAGGCCGGTTCGACTACCACCCCCTTAAAGGTGCGAAAAGTGACCTTTTAGTCCGCGGGTTCTCATGGGAGTTTAAATAGCGGTATCAATAATAAAATAAGCTGACTCGAAAGCGAAGGGTTTTTTCCAGGGGTATTTTTTTTTGTAACGTTATCGGATGTACCGGCGGGTCAAAGTTAATCGGTAAATTATACTAGTAGCTTCCGGTGCCAGAAGTGATATTTCATGATTCGAATGAACCAAAAGATGCACAATTAACGGTTTTCTGGGGACGGTATTATTAACTAGAGTTCATAAGTGACCGCAAGGTGGCGCCAGACGGGAATTTATATTTTGAGTGAAAACCGAAAGTGATATTTTCCCATGATATAAACTCTCCTCTAGCGCCATCTTGCGGTCACTTATGACGCTTGGTTCATAATACCGTTTCCAGAAAATTTTGCATCTTTTGGTACATTCAAATCATTGAAATATCACTTCTGGTACCGGAAGCTATACTTTACCGATTAATTTGACCAGCCGGTACATCCGATAACGTTACAAAATAATTACCCCTGGGGAAAACCATTCGCTTTTAAGTCAGCTTATTTTATTTTTGGTACCGCTATTTTAACTCCCATGAGAACCCGCGGACTAAAGGGTCAATTTTCGCACCTTTAAACCATTGTCTTTTAATCTCAAAACCAAAAAAAATCTGAAGTCTTAAAATGACCACAAAAAAATTCTCTACAAGACGGGTCAATAAAATCAGTAACCATTTTTGACTTTCAAAATTTCTTATTTCACATCGTCAATTCTGCGATCATTGTTGTCAAAATAGTTTGAAAAATCGCCCAAAGTTAAGGTTGTTTCCTGTTAGAGAGGCCCTACTGTATCCAGATTTATTGTTTTCGGTCAAAATTTCCGGATTTTATAGGGGGTACTCTAGCGAAACCAATGATTTTTGGCAGCTGAAAATAAATATTTTTTGGTGATGGTTTTTAAGCTTGGAGCTCAGTGACCTATGGTATCCATAGGCTATAGTCGACCTAAAGTAACCGGTCAAAGTTCAAAATCAATTTCAAGGTCACCGTATCGACTTGAATGCATGATACAGTGCTAATTCGTGTAAATAGTTATATTCGTACAGGTCCCAAGAGACAAAAGTAAGTTTGATATGTCTCAGACGTTAACATATATCTTTGCAGTTTAACAATAAAAAAGAAAAATATAAAGGCTACGGGTAGAGTTTGAGAATTTTAAGACGGTCGGAGAAGACACCACAAAAGGTTGGCTTGGTGTTATTATAAATAAGATATAATTTATACGGTATAATTTATATCCCAAGGATCCATAGGGAACTACAAACTGTATCATATGTTTCTTAAAACAGTAAAGAGCTTGATTTAATAGTTAAGGGTATCGTGGTTCCTAATTTGACATATTCTCGATGAAATATTAGCCAAACAGGGCTTCAAGGATATTATTCAGATTAGGCAGTTTGTAGAACTAGCTTTCATCTTGCGTAAAACATCTGTCAACATTTTTTTGCATGCATACACTCCCAGACACATAAGCGAGACAGGAAGACCTAAGCCAAAACGGAAAATCTATCTCCTCTCTGGTTTTATTTTGAAATAACCCTTAATTTTAAAATAACCTGTATAATTAGTATTTATAACTTCTGAGGAGCGTTTTTGTCGATAAGTGAGGAAAATCTATCTCCTCATAGGTTAAATTTTAAAATTCATTCAAATTTTTGCAAAAGGTAGCTCGAAACGAATAGAAACTTAAGATTTTTTTTCAATTTCGACCCCAAACTAATAATATGAATTTTTAAGGTCACGTGAAAAAATTTCCGAAAAAAAATGTGCTTCGATTTTTTCGAAAGTAGGCTCAAAAGAAAGCTGGGGAAACACTGGAGCGAAAGTTGGCTTACGTCAAGCCGAAATTTTGCAGTTTTAGGGGTCAAATTTAAACAAACGTTATTTTTCTACTTAATTTTGAAAGGGTTGTTTTGTGCTTTCAAAGTTTGAACGGGAATATATATGACTCATCATCGAAAACTGACAATTTTGTCATTATGAAAAACCGGGAGAAGCTTTATTTTTTTTTAATTTATTTTTCAGCCATAGTTCTTAGAGTTTTCTCTTCTTTAGTTTGATACCCAATGGGTATTACCCATATTGAGTCATTTCCGGTCATCTGAAATTTCATTTTTTTATTCAGGAAAAATCATCAGGAATGGTCTCCTAGAATTTTTGATGCCTTTCTTAGTCTCTATATTAGCCTCGTCCTGTGACACCCTATTTCAAACCATTACCGATTGATTTGGTGCATTTTTATGACATAATAACTGCAGAAAATGTAGGAATCAATCAAAGAAACAGTATGTGTTTTTTTACTTGCGAAATGAAAATTGCTGTTTTGGAAATTCCCGCCGATAAAAAATGATAACTAGGCGCATTATATTTTTAAACTCTTGCCATTGACGATAGCTTGCCTTTCAAAATCTAATCCACCTAATTACCATTTTTTATGCGGAAATTTCCAAAAAAAAACAATTTTCATTTCGCAAGGAAGAAAACACATACTGTAAACACCTATTCGTTGTTCTCAATTTGATTCGAGTTTCTCTCATTTTACCCGGTCTAAATAGGTGAGTGACGCGTCATGATGCAGCTAAAGCGTTGGTGCAAGTTCAAAACAACGAGTAGGTATCTTCGATATACAGTAGGTCGTGATTATCAAAAATGAAAATTTCCTGAATTAGACGCTTAAAATTAGTGAATTTTGTTTTTTGAATACTGCATTGTATTTTCCCAATGGGGAGTTCCCATGCATCAGTAAGTTTGAAAGATCACCGTTCATATATATATTGACGATTTGAAATAAGAAATTTCAAAAAAATATCGATAACCATTTTTGACTTTTAAAATTCCTTATTTCAAATAGTCATTCAAGAAACATTTTCCACGCGTAGAAAAAAATCATATAGACCCCACAAAACGATCATTTTGCGACGACACCCCCCTAAGGTTCGAAGAAAAAACGATGATAATTTTCTCAAAATCTACTCCAGTAGCGTAAAAACTAAAAATAAATAGTTCACCTGAAATTTCTTTGGGGTGCGTAATGAAACTAGAACGAGATAGTATTTCTTTACAGTCACTCGAATAACAAAACAAAGATTTGAATTTTATGAGACTAAAAAAGTGAGTAACAAAATTTATCTCTAGATTCCTCCAGCAAGGTTGTATAAAATTCTTATTTTTTGTAAAAAACATTATATATTTTGTGCAAAGTCAAGGGGATTGACAATTTGAAATAAGGAATTTCAAAACTCAAAAATGGGTATCGATGTTTTTGACCCATCTTGACAAGATGATCTTGTAGAGAATTTTTTTATGGTCATTTTAAGACCTAGGATTTTTTCTTTTTGTAAAAATTTCGAGAAAAAATCAATTTTTCGGTCAAATTTTAGAGATTTTACAGGGAATTTTACCCAGTTCTAGCGACTCCGTATGAAGAGCTAGAGCGCTAACTTTTAGGCAAGTAAAAATTAAGCGTTTTTTAGGAGGGTGTTTTTTGAATTTGGGTCGGCGACCATGTGTTCCACCTCAAATAACCGGTAAAAGTTTAAGGTCATCGTATGAACTTGAGACTCTCAAGTTGAGAGTGCCACCAGAAGAATTGTCAGGGTGGACTTTCTGATGAACGTATTAGCACTCAATTATGTACTGAGAGCAAAAACTGGCCAAATTTTTGAGATTTTTATTTCAAATCGTCTGGGTGTTTATAAAAATAATTTCAAAAGTAAAAAATGGGTATGATGTTATTGACTCATTTAAGAGGAGTCAGCTTGTAGAGAATTTTTCCCGGTCATTCAAATTTTCACCATAATTTGGCAAATAGGCGTTTATCTAAGGCTTTTATCCGAGGGCGATTTATCTTGTAATTATACGATCACCTTGAGGTCAACTTTCTAATGAACGTATGACTGACTAATGTATACTAACTGTACGCTTATTCGTAGATTTTTTTCGAAACTTGATGGCCATTTTAACTCGTAGACTTTAGACATGAATCTGTACCCAGACTCGATTTTAGCCAACTAGTTGCCTCACTTTTAAATCGGCCATATTAGCAAAGTTTCATTATCAACATTCATTTTTCAATAGCTTAAAATAATATTCAGACAATTTGCTATACAATTGAAATAACAAAATAAAATTTTAAACGAATTTAAAGGCATTTAATGAAGATAAGAAAACAAAATGTTGCGAAATTCACTATGACTCGACTATAAAAGTGCAATAATGAGATGAAATTAAACCTTAATTTATATTTGCAATTACCTTTCATAAAACTTCAAATGATTTTCTAGCAGTGTGTCTAAAAATAANATTTAAGCAATTTTTGGAAAAAAACAGTACTACTTTTACCAACCTTATTCCTTAAATATACGGTCACGTGATCATTTTGGGGCTATAGTGTAATGGGAAAAAAGTCTTAGAATTTTTTTCTGATCACGATGAAAGGTTTAATTTTGTGATTTAAAAAATTTTTGCAAAAAATAAGTACTGTAATACAGTAAAAATTTTCAATAAAAAAACGCACAAACGTCATTTTGTTTCAAAGTTTATCGCTAACTTTATAATTGATCTTGTCATTAATGATTAAGCGTCGTAAAATGCGATTAAATGGTGTGCGGCAAATAGTTGGCTAAAATCGAGTCTACGAGTTAAGTTTCAGCGCCTTTCGATACATTAACCCTTATCGGTTCGATTTTTAAGTGATCTGAGGCGTACGAATAATGTTACAGTTAGTTTACTAGATACTCGCTATAGAGTTTTTTTCGATAATTTGAGAGCTTTATGAAAAATATTTGTAAAGATAAGTAGCATATTAATATTACCGAGTTTGCTCTCTTGCGACGCTTGTGTTCATAATTGACCAATCAAATATTTTTGTTTTATTTTCAAACTTATGCGATGACCTTGAACTTTGACCGGCCATTTGCCAGATGTTCGTAGAATTCCATAATAAAACGTCTTCCTGAAAAGCCTTAACTCCAATTTGCCAAAACAAATTTAGAACAAAATAAACATTCTGAATTAAAATAACTAGAAAATTCTTTACAGGATTAGCCAATAAAATCGGTTTGATTCTTTAAATTCCTTATTTTGAAACATCGAGAATAACTTTATAAACTGTTAGAATTATATTTACTTATTTATTAAATAGCAACGTTTCGAAGATTCATTATCAGGCTAATGGGAGATTTTAAGACTTGTAAGTTTCGAAAACATAAAGTGCAGAATCTAGAGTTTACTAATTTTGTGAAATAATTGTGGGCAGTACTCAAACTAATTTTTAGGCCCACTTCAAAATAGTGTGAAATTTTTGTGAACAATTTGTTCGTTCAGCTTTGGAAGATTTATCCGTATAAAATATGATTCNGCATCACAAAGGTCACTGAAAGAACCGCATTTCTGTTGTATTTTGAAGTGGCTCATATAAAATTTATCTCTTACTCCCTTAATGAAAGTTTGAGTAGACTTAGGTGGGATATGTTCTTTTTCGTAAGCAAGTAGTTTTTTGACATAAACAGGGCAGCGGTGAATGTGGTAATAAATTTTCTTGGCACGAGAAAACTGCTTATGTTGGTTTGCTCTCATTTTGAGAGTACATTTTGTTCTCCCGACATAGCATTTACTACATGTACAAAGAAATTTATAATGAGGTTGCACGAATCAAGTTTAGAGTATTCTGCTTTGCTATCTTTTTTATAAATTTGTTCGGTTGTTAAAGTTTTATATGCAAATCTCACATAAAGATTGGGTATAAATTTTTTAATTCGACCAAGTAGATCTCTCAAATAATATTCTATTTTCGAATTTGTGTAATCGATACAAAAAGTGAAAGAGACCTCAGATTGTGGAGGTTTTTCTGGAGAGCACAAGAAATTTGCAAACTTCTCGGTAATTATTATCTCGGGATAGCCATTTCTAAGAAATATGTCTTTCAAAACAGGCAGGTTAGCTAGAAAAAGGTCATCATTAGAGCAAGAGTGTTTTGAGTGGTTCAGGGCTGTA
>SCLH01000469.1:218603-274326 GCA_004367855.1 Oikopleura vanhoeffeni | reverse complement strand
ACATATTTTTAATTTCCTAGAGATAAGTAGAACCCACTAAATTGGGTATTTGGTTTGACCGCCTTTTATTATTTGTAAGCGAGAGTGCGGAAACAAAAGGTGGCGGTGATATGACTCGGTTATTTGATTTGTACAGATCAGATAAAATTGTTTATTTTACAGAATTAGGTCAGAATTGTTTCCTACTTAATTATTTGTTCACAAGAACAATTTATACTTTTTAGTTAAAGTACAGGATTCATCTATTTTAACCCTAATTTTCACGAATTTCTTGCAAATTTTTTCTCAATTTGAACTTTGAACTCCTCTAGAAATAAAACGAGTAAAGATATCAAAAAATCGGACTAAATTAAAATTATGCCGTGAATGTTAATTAGACTTGGTAAAACCAAAAAATTAAACTTATGATTAGTTATCTCAAACGAACTTTTAGCGTGACACCTGTAAAAATATCGATTTTTTCCAGATTTCTAGAGTTTGAAAAGTTTTTTTTCGGATCTGACNAGTACAGGATTCATTTATTTTAACCCTAATTTTCACGAATTTCTTGCAAATTTTTCCTCAATTTGAACTTTGAACTCCTCTAGAAATAAAACGAGTAAAGATATCAAAAATCGGACTTAATTAAAATTATGCCGTGAATGCTTATCAGACTTGGTGAAACCGAAAAATTAAACTTATGATTAGTTATCTCAAACGACCTTCTAGCGTAACACCTGTAAAAATATCGATTTTTTCCAAATTTCTTGAGTTTGAAAAGTTTTTTTCGGATCTGACTTAATTAAAAGATGCTCAAGTGTCAGAAATATTGTTTATAACTAAAAATATTTTTGTATGTTTAGTTAGCTCAAACGAATTTGTCGCAAATCTGAAATTTCCGTTTTTCAATCGTGTTTTTGCGTAGGTTAAAATATTTTTAGCACCCTCACAGAAGAAAAAATCAGCAGAGGAGATTTTGTTTTATCAGTCGTCAAAATATCAAGTCTGTAACAATATCCGTTTCCCCGTAGTAATCAGTTAAAAAACCTTAAAACGACGATGGGAACCTCCTTAAGCAAGTGCCAATATCGCCGAAATTGCGTTTAGGTTTTTATAATAAATTACTTCGAGTGCATCATTAAGGGGGTGGTAAAAGCAAATTAGATATTTTTGAAGCGGCTCTCCTGAACAAACTGAGAATAGGAAAAGGTTCATTTTGCNTCAAAATTATAAAAAATTGTTTTTTCAAATATTGTTTTCACTATCAAATGGATGCACGATTAATAGTTGACAAATTACCGTTACAGCTGGACACGCGGTTTACAGCCTAACCCTGAATCATAATGACTCTCCAACAGAGGGTCAAATTGAAAATTATTTTGTATAAAAATTGCCCTACCGTGATTCACAAAGAGTTCACCTCTAACCCTCACATCTAACACTCTTCAAACAATAGGGTCAAAATTAAAAATAATTTTTTTTTGATAAGAACTAAAATAATACGTAATTTTAATAAAGATATTTTCCTTTACTGAAAAAACTTCTCTGGCCGGTGTACACTTGGCCGAGTTCCTCAACCCTATAATTCACTCACAACAATGCCGCGATGTTCAGCTACACCTGTACTGAAGCACAACATTTTTCTGTCGAAGATATTTGACATTTTATCAATAACAATTTTTTTAACAAAATCCTTGCCCTTTTTCGGGCGTTCATTTCATCCTTTAACCAATAACACATTTGTATTTCATGAGTTTATAACCAAAACTTGAAACGATAATGAGAAGATTTTTACAGTTACCTGGAAGGCTTTTGTTTCAACATTTCAAACGAGTGTTTCAACTTTTCCGGCATTCTCTTTCTGTTTCTATCGTCGATCTCCTTAAATATTCTTCGAATCTATGACCAATGTTAGGCGGAAATCACGAACAAATGTCGCTCCGTGTAAAAGTCTTCTTATCGCCAACCTGGGCTCTGGATCGATTGTACCTCAGAATTCGAAACCATCGACCGGCCCATAGGGGCAACTCTCAAGCGCTAGGAAGGCGTTCATGTTTCGCCAATTTTTCAACGTTGGATAATGCATACCACTAAGCAGCCTTCGCTTTTAATGCCTGAAAACTTACATTTTTGATTCAAATACATAAAAAAACGACATTCGAAACGGATCCAAAGTATCACCAGACATTCATACAAATTATTAAATAAAACACTTTAGCATAATTCGAACTATCATGACCCGAAGATAATGGTATGAGATTTCAAAGAACAATCCCTGCCGCTAATTCCACTATATCACATTTGGAAGCATATACCTCGTTCTTGTTGTCGAAGCGACTGCGTAAAAACGTCCGCTTAGACGTCAAGAAATTTAATTGAAAAAAAGATGCGTTGGTTCGCCTAAAAACCAAAAAAAGACACTATAAACGTCCGCATTAGACAACAGTCCGCTTAGACAAATACGGAGCGTGTACCTTGATCATGTAAAAAAATTATTGGATGATAAGTGGAAACAGATTAAAAAAATGCATATTTGACGCATTTAGTAGGCATTCATAATACTGATTATATGTGCATATTTGTTAAGCGGACCGTTTTGAACAATTTTAAAAGTCGCTTAGCGCAAAAAAAAAACGTGCTGCTTAGACGCACATAGACACAATATTAGTTCTCAAAAATCGAATGGAGCATGGCTGAAGTATGTCCCCTCTTTCGACGTAAATAAAGCCACTCTCTCTGTTAAAATGAACTTTTAACATAAAAACAACTTTAGCCGAGTTTTCATCAAAAACGACTCTTATTATTCTATAGGTGGTTTTTTTGAAGTGCACCGTAACAAATATACGACAGTTATACGATATCATTTAAATATCATCTTTAGTTTTGAAAAGGACTTGACTATATCGATGATTGGCCATCTACAAGTTTGTAAATTTTTGATTCTTACTGTTTCAGCCGCATGATTTAAAATTGAAATCTTTCTCTGTTCTTTTCGATAGATGTATGACTCAGAATACTATCCGATATATGGAATAGTCTTCTACGACTAGTAACTCTAATTGAAATGTTAGTTTAAGGAGTCCTGGAAGTTGACCGTTACTAAGTAATAAGACAAAAATGAGTTTTATCATGAGCGATATGTTAAACGTTTCATTTGACTGATGAGCTAAAATGCGCGGAAAAAGAGTACTTTGTTCGGCAAGTAATCGATTAAACATGATCTTATGCTATCTAAATATTGACATGTTAAATCTGCTGGATACACATGAGAAAAACAAAAATAATTCAGACAATAAATTTTCGGAGGTGACGACAAAAACTTTAGGAATCGTTTGTAAAAATTATCTAGAATGAATATTTCCGATTTTTGACGTTGTGACGCAGCCAACCACCGAAGTAAAAAAATATACCTTGAATACTTCGAATTAATACCAAGACCAAAACGCGTATACCAACATCTAAATGATAGACGTAAAATACAGTATACTTTCTTCTTGTTGTATGTCAATGGATACTTAGCCAGGCACCACATAACATAAATCTCTGGTGAACGGTTTTGAATTTCTATTTTATTTTCTTTCCATTATTTATTTCAGTACAAACCTTATTCAATTTCAATAAGTATTTGGCGATAGTGTTATCAGACCGGGCAAGATCCCTTTCTTTTATATGTGTTTGTGTGAGTGAACAACTATAGTCTCGCTGTGTTAAGTTGGTCGTCGCTTTTAAGGGTGTTTCATAGCAATTTGTCGCACAGGACCAAATCGTTGAGCCAAACATTTTACCTCTATTTGATTATATTAAACAAATCTTGCCAAAAAACAATCCCAAAATTGACGATAAGCTGGGGTCAATCAGAACGCTTACAAGTGACGGAACTTATTTTTCAAAAATTTATCCCTCCCTGAGTTTCAAAGGTAAACCAATATTCATAGTGAATTACTCTTAATTCTTTGATTTGGCTTCAGAATCCACCAAAATCTGCAATTTTCTCTAGTTTAACATAGGGTCGAATACTTTTTTGTGTATGCTGAAGCAAATCAACAAAAGAATTTTTCACAACGACTCAACTAACGTTGCCACGTTTGTCCGGTTAATTTAAATCATATTCATTGTCGAACTTTGAAACTCAGGGGCGATACCATTTGAAATTAGTTTTGGCAAAATTTATCTCCGCCCTGAGTTTTCAAATGTACAACAATGATTCATTGATTAAAATTAACCGAACAGAACGTGGCAGACCGCTGTTGTTGTAGTTTTATGGCAAAATCTTGATTTGGCTTCAGAATCACCAAAAACAGTTTTTTGCTCTATGTTACTAGAGCAAAATACAGTTTTTTGTGATTCTTTGAAGCCAATCAAAGATTTTTCCCCAAAACTTATGGGAAACGGTCTCTTACGTTCTGTCCGCGTTAATTTAAAGCCATTGATAATTTGTCGACCTTACAACTTAGGAGAGATACATTTTGAAGAAATATTCCGTCCTTTTGTACCACGTTTGCTTTGATTGGACGCCTCGCTCACTTTCGTAATTGTTTTATCATGCAAGATTTTGTCTTAAAAGTATATCAACAGATGGTAAAGTTGTCCGAGCGATCTTACTTTTGCGACATTTCTTCTAATGTTTTCTGCGACATTTTTGTCCGGACAATTGCTATAAAACCCTTAAAATTACGACGCTCACCCCCTTAAGTTGGCGTCGGACCAAATGATTCGCCAAAATATTACACTAGGATCCGTCTGAAATAGTGAAAACGTTTTCAGTTTGAGTCAGACCTTCATATGCCTATAATTTATAGCTCTGGAATCAGCACTTATATCCAGAGTCAAAGTAAATAAATACTTTTTCGTTTCCGACGCCACTTGCAACTCAGCGCTTACCATTTCCCAGTTAGCATTGCGCTTAAACGGACCGTGGAGTCAAAAAAGTCCTGCTAGCGTGCAATTTAAAGGACCTGTTGGATGCACAAATGTCCCGTTCTTTTTGAAGATCTGTACGTCAAAATGATCGTTTAAATCCACTGCTAACGACTTTTATCCCAACTCCATTCTACCAACCCGTCGTTGTAACCCACTTACTGTAGCTTGAACAGGTCATAGTTTATTATATTTTTCTGGTTCGAAAGTATTCAGCTATTTATCTATTAACAATTGTTATATTCTCGAATTCTGTCTGGTTAGGAAATCAAATTCTTTTTGAAAACAAAATGTCTGTAAAATCGATTTATTTTCGAGCTTTATATAGGAATTAACAAACGAGGCATTTTTATATCACATAATGTTAATTGTTTACATCTCACAGGTGTCAAAAATAATGGCCTATTTATTATTGTGAATGTTAATAATTAAGGTCAATAAAGTTGTTTGAAGTTTTATCTGAATTTGATCATTTCACATTATTCATTAATGCGTAAAAACTCTAAAAACCAACTCACCCATAAAAATTGTTCACTACGCTATTTGCCTTCTACTTCAACCTTTTTATTATAAATGTAAAAATATTCTGATATTTTTTTTCAACAACTCCAGGACGCTCTTCGTGCGTCATAGAATAATGCTTAATTTCACTTTTTTTAATTCGGTGAAATTAATCTCACGAAAGTAATCGACGTCACCTCTTATTAAATCTATAGGTTGTTTACAGATTTTTTTCTGAAAATGATTCCAATAATAAGAAAATTTATATCAAAGAAAGGATTAACCTGGCGGCACAAAAGCCTATTTATATGCTGCTGATATAAGAAAATATTTAAAATCATGAGAATGCCTTTTTCAAAAATCCGCATTAACTAAATTTCAACCTACGAGTTCCGAAACATTTTTGCTTTATTTTTTTGGGTTAGAATTGCAATGTTAGAGAGTTATATTGAGAGTCCTTTTTTCGGTCGTCAAAGTCTTTGCAACGAATTTTTTAGCTCCATTTTACTATGAAAATTATAAAAAAAGATATAAAAACTTATGCAAATAAAATTATTGCTAACATTTTAAAATTTTGAATATTTTCAATGTATAACTTTATATAATAAAATTTACACCTGCGGAGCTGTCCGTCGAAGTCGATTTGGTGAAAATTTGGTGTTGATTTGGGTTATTTTCGAAATCGATTAAGATGAAGTTTTCATTGTGAAACTCGTACCACGATGAGATTTTAATCGGGTTCCTAAATTAAGCCGTGCCCTAATTTTATTAACAGACGAAAAGTACAGTCAATGATTATTTAGTTCAAGTAGAGCTTTTGATTCGACGCGAACAGGCTCACTTTTTGCCTTTCTTTCTTTAATAAATAATAAAAAATTAAACTTTAATTTTGTAGTATAACAGCTCATTTTTATAATCAACAAAGAACGCTAAATTTTATTTTTTTTAATATCTTATCCGAAACGAATAATGACCAAAGTTGGAGCCGTTGTCGTCCTATTAAAACACTCCCCACTGTAAGCAAACAGCCATTAAATTTTAATGTTATCGAAACCTGGTGAGATAAATTGATGTATGGAAGCACAGACTCACGCTCTATCAGACTAAATCGATCTTGACCAAACTCTATAGCTAACTCAATATTCACACATAATAGTATTGAACAATAAATCTCTATAATTAACATTAGTTAAAGAATCACCCGATAAACTATCGGTATAGTCAACATCTTGCCGCACACCGCTTTAAATATCAAAACAGTCAATCTCTATAAATTTACATTTTAAATAAATAAAGTCAAAGTAATTCTATTAAAACAGTTAATCATCCGAATCAAAACGAATAAAATATTCCTGAAATAAAGAAACCTCATCTTTGTGACCCTACGCTCACTTGCTCACCACATTCTGATATTTTGAAAAGAGAGCGGGACCGTAGCACTAACTAGATGAGCCTTTGTTCAAAACATAGAATTCTTGCGATACGGCAGCTTAAGAGGTTCCCCGGCGTCTTTAAGTGTTTTGTAACTGATAACTACGGGGAACGGACTATTGTTACAGACTGTATTTGATCGATAGACTGAAAACAAAAATCCCTCTCTGATTTTCTTTCGTAGATGCAAAAATATTTTAAACCTACGCAAAACACGATGGAAAACTGCTGTTTATTTAATACATGTATTATTATCATTATTATTTACCTTTAATGTTTATTTGATTTATTGAACCAAAATAACATATATTTTCACCGGAGTTGCTTAAAAATGAAAAACTTTTTAGGAAATTTGGGATTTTTGCTAGTGACGTTAGTTGGATGTGCTTTAGGTAAGTTATTGAATGAAACACATCAATGGAAATTGTAGAGAAAGATGTTCAGAATCTGAACACCAGATAAAAAATAGTTCGTAATCATTTTTTAATCTAGCAAATTGTCCAAATGGATGGGTAGAAGCCAATAAAAAATGTCTTAAAAATGCTGGAATCAGGCAAATTTTGGAAAATGCAGTCAAACTTTGTGATGAAAATGATGGTGAACTTTTTCATGCAGATTCTGAAAAGGACTTGCATGCAATCAAAGCTAAGGCGGGTGAACTCGGAATTACATGGGCCAGAAACAGGCTCTGGTTTGGCCTGAAGCGAGTTAGACCCTGGAACCAAGGGAACGATTTAAATTTACCAAAACACTTAAAGTTCACATAAAAAATCGAAGCTTTCGACATAAGAAAGTTTTTATTGTACGTTTTTGATTTTTTGGGGAAAATGGACCTATTTTTCTTTTATTTTTTCTAAAATTTACATATGTGAAGTCATTTTGAGCTATCTAATAAGTTCTTAGTTTCTCATTCGAAAAATTTTTCAATAACAACGGCAAATTATTTAAAAAAATATTACAGTACTAGTTCGTAGAACATTTTTTAATTTGCATTACAAAAAACATTTAGATTTATTATAAGTTTAAAAAAAAATTGGAAAAATGATCCGTTTGAGACCAATTTTTTTGATTGTTTTCTAAATATGTGTGGTCATTTTGAGCTGTCTAATAACTCAATTAAATGGGTCGTTTCCAAAATCTAAAATGTTAGCGGTTTTCGCAGCCTATTAAATAGTAAATTACTACTGAGAGGCACTTTGGTGAGGAAAAGGATATACAAAAGAAACAAATAAAATCATATTTTGATATAAATTGAAAGATGTATATGATTCATATAATATGAATCATATCCTGTTCAGATGGAGTGGACACAAAAACGATAAGAATGTACTAGACTGGGAAATAAACGTCCCTGATTGGCCGACAGGCGGCCCGTACAATCACTTGTGGCTTAATATCCATATCCTTCATCACACTCACATATTTCTTGTTTTATTGTTTTTTCACTCTGAACAGGATATGGATTAACGGCCCTTAACTCGCAGACTCGATTTCTGCCAACTAGTTGCCATTCACCATTTAATCGCATTTTACGACGTTTAATCATTGATGACATGATCAGTTACAAAGTTATCGATAAACTCTGAAATTCTAAGATTTTTTTATTACAGCGTAGCCCAAAAATGATCACGTGACCGTATAATTAAGAAATAAGGTTGGCCAAAATAGTACTGTTTTAAAAAAAAAGTACTTAAATCACTTTTTGAAAAAAGTGAGGAGCATCTTTAAAAGTTTTTAAGACTTTTTTTACATTACAGCAAAGTCCAAAAACAATCACATGACATTCAAATTAAGAAATAAGGTTTGTGTGTAACTGGAGGTCATTTTCGCGATTTTTTTTTCTTATCCCCATTAAATGCCTTTTTATTCATTTAAAAAAATTCAATTGTAAAGCAAATTGACTGAATTTTATTTTGAGATAATAAAAAATGTATGCTGATAATGAAACTTTGCTTATATAGCTCGATTTATAAAAATGGCAACTAGTTGGCAGTAATCGAGTCTGGGTACAGATTCACTTCGCTAGTCTACGAGTTTAGAGGGTTCTATAGGCAGTTCATATCTTTTGAACCAGAAATGCTATCGACCGGATTCTATGATTTTTGACCTTGTTTAGTTATAAATAATACAAAATTTGTTAAAAAAATGACGAAAATTTCTCAAAAAAACATTAAAAATTTTTCTTAGTGTCAAAAAAAAATGTTTTGATCTGAAAGTAAAAAATATAAAATTTAGAAAAAAGACGAAAAAGCGAAATTTTAGCACATCGAAAGAAATATTTTTTTTCATGAGTTTAATGAAATAAATTCTAAATGGTGGATGGGTCGGCTTACCAATTTGACAAAATGCGGTGAAATAAAATTTCTTTAATTCTTGATTAAAAAGGGCTTCGATGCAAAAATATGATTTAGAGTATAAACAAGAGCGAAGAAACAAAACGAGGACATATTTGAATAAAGTTAAAGTAGNCATTCTCAATATTTTCAGCTAATGATTCCAGAAAAATAAGTTTGAAAATTTTTGAACAAGAAATGAGGAAAATTTTCAAAATATTTTTGACCAAAAATCACAAAAAATAAAATTTGGCATTCTTCATATTTTCAGCCGGTGATTCCAGAAAAATAAGTTTGAAATTTTTTGAATAAGAAATGAGGAAAATTTTCAAAATATTTCCAAATATTTTTGACCAAAAATCCCCAAAAAATGTCATATGCTTTTCCAAAGAGCATATAAAAAATATGTGGTCACCTTCTCGAAAAGTTAAAGTAGCTATTTTGTAGAGTTTTTTTGTTGATTCGAAACAAATAATTTAGAAAATAAATTAGCAAAAAATAAGGATAATTTTTCATAATTTTCGGAACTTTTTCCAAAAACATCTCAAAATTTGACGAATTCGAAAAGTTTAATTAGAACTCAAAATTTTGTAAAAAGCAATAATACGAAAATTCAAAAGTTACAAAAGTTGCCTAGATCGTAAAAAATAACTTTGCTGGTATATCCCATATTCACACTTTTGTTAATATCCCGGCCCTGATTAGGAAACGTAGTGTGTTTTTAAGTAGTGGGCCGGGATATTAACAAAAATGTGAATAGGAGATATTGAAGAGAATATATACCCAGTAAAAAGTTTTTCATCAAGCGCCCATATCCGGATCTATCAAATACCTCATTATTTATTTTCTATTTAAAAATAGTTTATTTTTGACGTTTCGGCTAAACAGCCATTTTCAGTGTGCAGAGAACAAGCTTGGTTTTTGACTTCAGCTTTAGCTCATTTACTGATTAGTTCAACATGCGATCTTGAAAATTTACAGCAAAAGTTGTTCACGAGATTATGAACTATTATTCCAGAGATTTTTATGATAGTGTTATCTAACAATAAAAAGTTATGAGCCCCGAAAAAAGTCTGTCTGGCCTATAGAACCCCCTTAACTGACGGTTTATCCTGCAATCCAGGGTTTTGATTGAATGCTAGTATTCCGCGTTGTTTGTATCATTCAAATAGTCACGATCTGTTAACTGAGGGCCCTTAATCCATATACAGTATGTACAAAAATTGTTCGAGACCAAGAAGCTCCAATTTCCTCTGGATTGAAAGGTAAATTCTCCTAGCCAATGTATAGGTGTTTGGATCCAGGAGAATAGTTTCGGCGTTGGTTTTTGGTCGTCGGAAGAATGTGTTTTTTACATACTGTTAGTATATGAGTAGATAAGAGATGTGACCTTTGAAGGGTGACTGCAAAATAAGTTGGTCAGCGTTAGAAGGCGGCGCGCTTTAGAGTGCACCAGAAAATTTGGTTTGTCACTGTAAAGCGCTGCGTATTCAAGTGCCCAAAATATGGATGGTCACTCAAAGCACGGCGTCGTTTAAGGTGACCATTTTGTTTGGGTCACTGGGTGAATTTAGTAACTTTGGTTTTGTGATTTGAACTTTTTTTGCGAACTCTAGGGTTATGAGATTTCATATTAAGAGAAAGTGTTCAAATTGTTTGTGTCACTTAAACCAAATATTCCGAATTACAGCGGGGTGCGGCGTATAGTTTATTAGCGCGATTATCGTTGGATGACGCCGAGAGTAAAAACCTTGACGGTAAGGCCTCGCGCAATAATCCTGACGCTTTTTGAAGAAATAAAGTTTGATTCGTTTTCCTGGCTGCGGAGCGCGTTGTATAGTGTATAGGGAAAAAGATAGGGCTTTGTTTGTTCAAACGTTCCTAGGCGAAAGATTAGGTCGATTTTTCACAGACCAAGAGTTCTCTTGTCGTGGGCCGACAATGAAAAGAATACTATTTTTTTTAAAAAACATGTTCAGATTTGACCAATGAAGTGTCGGTATTTGCGAACAGAGTTATGATAAAATGTTTTCAATAGTAATACATGGGATCATTTGTGTACAGTCTGTAGGAAAGATGTTGTTACGATGAGAATTTAAGGTTTTAAAAATCACCAAAGATTCTTGACTCTGAGCCACCCTCTTTAAACTCTAATTACATGTATAATACTCATGATACTGTTTTAGAAGTTTGAACCAGATCAGCAGGTGTGGTCTTAGTTTTTTTCTTGAAAAGTCTTCTTTGAGATCATGTTTTTTTTGTTAATTTACTTTATTTCATGTTTTTTCGATGTGAAATCAAATTTTTATAAGAGTTACACTAAGAATGTCTAGTCTAGTAAGTATGAGTGTAAAATTGACCCCTTGAAATCACGCAATACATTTCTGTTCTTAGGACCTAGATTTTTAACGCAATTTTTAACTTCTAGATATTGGATTAATAATATTGTGACCAATCAGTAGCACAGTTTTGCCGCAGAGAAGTACGCGCGTTAGGTAGAAAGAGTACGCTGTATGAGTCCGGGATTTACGCGTTGATAGTGCGGGGTGTTGTTTGGGCGACGAACATTTCGTTAACTATATCTGCCGCAGGCGGCCCGCTGTGAATAATTGTGGTTATATCAAAAATTCTCTAAAGGTTTGAAAGCAGTTGGATTGGTACCTTTAGAGCTGGTCCTAACAAAATCGTTGTTTTAATACCTGCCACGAGAACTCTCGAATATGATTTGGACCTGCTTATTAAACTTATTAGCAGATGAGATGGGCGTCTAAAGCTAGGAGTATTCGCAAATAAGTTTCAAATTCCAGAAGGTTATAAATTTACCTAGTGGACCAAAATAAATGTTGGGTCGACTCAGATAGCGGCGCGCATTTATGGAGGCTTGAGAAGGTTGAGAAGAATGATAGAATATGTTTCCTGCGCTTAGTCAAAATATGACTTAGGAAGGAAAAGTGACAGTGTGGTGAGAGATTGGGGTCAGGAAAGCACGGCGAAGCAAATGGTTGCTGTCACTGTTAAAGCACCCCCGTTAAATATTAGCTGACATACAAATGGCGCCCCTTGGACTATTTTTTCAATTTAAAGAGAAAATTATTTAAAAAATTACAGCAATAACAAAAAATAAAGATTTAAATGAAGAATATTGTTTAAATATAGAAATAATATTGAATATTCGAACCATTTGAAACCGTAAAAAGCATTTCCTCCAGTTGTGACAACATTAGACGGTATGGTTTCAGTGGACCACGATTTTAAATGGGATTATGAAGGTTATAAACGAATACAACGTGCAGGAAAAAATTTCCACCAGCATGAGTACATGTATATGGCAAATGGTAAACTTTTCTTAGCAACGTAAGCTTTTGAAAAAATAGAACTTACTTCATGGGTATTTGTTGTCATACGAGGGATTTCCCAAAAACGACGGATATCTTGAGAGCGAGATAATAGACACCAGAATTGTACAGAAAACATATTCAGAATATTTTTTTTAATTGTCTAGATATTTTCTTTGTACGATTGGAACGTCGATGAGCAATATGAATTTAATCTATAAATTATTTATTTATATAATCATTATATTATATTTAAAATTATAATATTATGAGGGGAAATGTGGCGCCCGATCTTTCGAAAAATATTATGAAATTATGTACACAATGTCAAAATTCAAATTTATTCACGCAATGTCAATTAGATCATTTTCACATAATGTCAAATAGATTTTGGACACAATGTCAATTAATTTTGTAAATAATAATATTAAATATAAATAATTTGTATGCTTAAACGATGTATATTTAAGCCCTTTTAACAGTATTTATGCAAAAAGAGTTGTTGCCCTGCTTTACGATAACATTAACTCCCGTAGTGGCCGACAATCTCTGGACCCGTAGTGTCTTCTTGCCATCCATGGCTTTGCGTTTTAAACAAGCATATGACCAAAGATTAATTATCAACATATATTTTTTCAATTGTAATCATATTATTCAAAAAATTCTCTACAGTCCTATAAGAACAATTTGTCTTAAAAAAGTTTATAAAAAGTCAATCAAATGTTGAATAATAAAATTAAAAACTCTCTCATTTTCGCCGATTCTCACAAAACAAGTGCATAACTAACACGAATTAAGGGCTAATTTGACATATTTCAATTTAAAATATTAAGGGAGTCCCCCTCGCGAAATTAAATTCTCTGAAAATTTAGACCCATAGTTCATATTAAGCAAAAAAAAAATGACAATGGACATGGCCTCGCGGTCCAGAACCACCAGGTGGCGCGCTAGGATAAAAAACTGATAAACACTTTCGATAAAATATTCGGAAACATTTATTATGATATATAATTATTTTTGTAGGAATCACCGTTAATACAGTACGCAATAAATTTTTTGTTAATTATTTGTTATTTAAATTACAGTAGATAACGTCTTAAAACCTTGTTTTAAGTATATGCGAATTAAATAAAGGCAAGGTTTCATTGTATAATATATGGGAAAACAAAAAAAAATTGGCCGATTCGAGAAATTATTTATTTGACTAACTTTAAAACAAATAATTTTAGACGTTATCTACTGTATTTTAGAAAATAATTGAATACCAAAATGAATTTATTTGCGTACTGTTATCAACGGTGAGTCCCACGAAAAATAAATAAATTTTCATATTAATGTTCCGAAATTTTATCAAAGTGTTTACAGGGTTTTGCTCGTGAAAACATGATTTAGCGTGAGCGCACCCCTCGCTTCTGGCGCTGTAACTTTGTTTATTAGCACATTTTGGAAAACCACTACGAATTAAATAAGGGCAAGGAGTTTCATTGTATATATATGTGAAAACAAAAAAAAAGTTTTCGAGCGATTTCGAGAAATTTTGATTTGGAGATGACTTTAAAACAAGATTTTAGACTTATCTACTGTATTTAAAACAAAAATAAAACAAACAAAAAAATTATTTGCGTACTGTATCAACGGTGATTTTAACGAAAATAATATATTCATAATAAATGTTCCGAATATTTTATCGAAAGTGTTTACAGGTTTTTGATCCCCAGCGCGCCACCTGGTGTTCTTTGGAACGCGAGGCCATGGTCCATTGTCATTTTTTTTGCTTAATTACTTGGGGTCAAATTTTCAGAGAATTTTAAATTTTCGCGAAGTGGGACTCCCTTAAACCGTCACCAATTTGGGTATGAAATCTGCAAAAAAAAATTGAATGTTTTCTACAAATTCTCTAGTAAAATGACTCTTAAATTGTTGTGGAATATTTATTTCTCGTGATAAGAAAGATTTTCTTCTCACCTTCTGCCCTACGCATTTTTAGCATAATCAGTATTTCGAAGTTTTGACTTCTTGTAGAAATGTCTATTAAACCGAGGCCTACTGTTAATGCAATAAAGGTCTTAGAAATTCGTTACGATTCTTTTAACGGGGTCTTCCACGTGATTTGAGTTACTTTTTGAAAAAAAACATAGTACAGTAATTTTGAAAAAAGTACTCAAATTACGTCAAAAAAATTCCAGGCGTCAACTTTCAAACGTTTTTAAGACTTTTTTCTCATTAGACCAAAGTCCGAATAAAATCACGTGACGAAATAGTTCAAAAATAAGGTTTAGAATATGTCATAAATTAATCCTTACTTCTCAAAAAATAAGATCACGTGACGTTTTCGGAAAATATTATTATGTTCAAAACTCCTGAATTAGGTGTTTATTGGCCCAAAGATTTTTTCGGCGTAATTTCATCACTATTTCTTTACTTGAACCAAAACCTTATTTCCTAATTTGAAGGTCACATGATCGTTTTTCGACTTTGGTGTAATGGAAAAAAGTCTTAAAAACTTCTAAAAGACCACTTTTTTTTTTCAAAAATTGATTTAAGTAATTTTTGAATAAAAACAGTACTACTTTTACCAACCTTATTCCTTGAATATACGTTCACGTGATCATTTCGGGGCTATGGACCATAGCCTATGGTGTTATGAGAAAAAAGTCTTAGATTTTTTTCTGATCCCGCTCAAAGGCTTTTTCTGATAAATTCATTTTTTTTTGCAAAAAATAATTACTGTAATACAGTAAAAATTTTCGAAAAAAAACGCACAAACGTCAATTATCCAAATAGTTCATCTATCATTGAACCAGAAATGCTCAAATCATGATGAGAGAGCCGCGGGTTCAAGCCCCGACTTGTCTATTCCCCCTTTTCAGTCATTACGGACCTAACACATATACCCAATGTGTTTCAGCTTTTGGGGTGTTCCACGAGGAGATTCACGCTTAACCAATCAGAGCGCGACTTGGTTAGTTAATTTAAGGGGCGTTTCAATCTCCCCGGGGAACACCCCAAAAGCTAAAACACATTCGGTATATATGTTTAAATTGTAAATTTGACTCGATAAATTGAATTTATTGATATTCATACTTATTAATACATTTATTATTTACAGTTATTTACACATTCCTTATTAATTCATTCAGAAACAAATACAAAGGAACGGCTGTATGTCAAAAGAGTATGAGCTCAAGAATCGCTGGGAATGAAAAGAATTGTTGGTTCTCGAAAACAAAGGATTTTGACGAAGTAAATTATAGTGGAAATGTTGCAACCAGTAAAACAGGCGAAAGATGTCTGAACTGGTTGGATAACCAAGGCAGAATATGTGAAAAATATGGTTGTGAGAATCACAATCATTGTAGAAAATACGGTGAAGATGAAGCATGGTGTTATGTGAATGAGTATTATCGAAGAAGAGATTAAAATTTATAATTTATTTGAGTTAAAAACATGAATAATTTGATCATACTTTAGAGGGTATATTTTCCTGGTTTTTTAAAGGCATGGTGACATTAAAAATGCTTCAATTGATTGAAGGTGGTCAAAAATGCACTACCACTGGTAGTCTACCAGTCAAATTGTCATAAAAATTTTTCTGAAATTTTTGGGTTTTTTTTAGATTTTTTTTCAAAACTAACTAAAAAAACGAAGTTTGTTTGAATTTGACCACAAAAACTTCAAAAGACTTTCTCATCAGTGTGCCAAGATTTTTTTTGAAAAAAATTGAACAGTTTTTTCGAAATTTTTTTAATGGGTCTTTAAAAAATCATATTTCGAGTTTGAGATTTAAATCTCAAAAAGCGCTCGGTATAGAAAGTTTTGTATTTGTGTGTGCTAGCTTCTATCAAAATTTTAAAAAAATTTATAATGTTTCCCAGGAGGTGATAGTTTTTCCAACAAATAATCGAAACCACGGCAACATATTTCTCTACAATTTTCTATATATCAATAGTTGATTCTTATTGACCTTGTAAAGGCAGCTGGAACTTCAAACCGAAAAACCCTAAAAATAATTGAAAACAAATGAAGAAAAACTCATAGTTTTAATAGTAGTTAAAGCAGTTTTTATGCGTATTTTTGATCCGAAATTTACATCATGATATTTCTAAGGATTTAACTAATCGACAAAGTTCTAATCTTCACGAGTATTATTTCTCGAGTAACTTCTTAATTATTTACTTAATAATATCAAATCAATTGTAATGATTACAATGTAATCTCCAATTAAAGTCCTGAAGCATGCAATGTTCCAAAATGTGACCCTCTATCAAGTGGGCTACAACCAGTTGAACCAATGTACAAGCCCACAACAGCAACAACTGCAGAAAAAACGACAGAATTAACAACAGAGACAATAACTACAACAACCACGACAACAACAACCACTACAACAACCACTACAACAACCACTACAACAACAACCACTACTGAGGAAATTAAGGGGGTGGTCGTTAATCATTTAGTGAAAATCGGGGTTTTCAATGGCCATGTGCGGCACTTAAAGTGCCAGAGTAGTACAAAATTGTTTCGACCAAAATATGATTATATTTTATATATATTAATTATATTTGAACAAAAATCTTGCATCCTAAACAAATTTCGAATGTGACGGATAGCTCATCCAATCAAAAACGAGCTTTCAAAACTGACGAAATTATTTTTTAAAAATGTATCTCCTCCATGAGTTTTCAAGGTATACCAATGATTTATGATGCTATTTATTTGCTATTTTTTTGACAGTGGGCTACCTATTTTTTTTTTAAATAACTTTAGCCCAAAACTCATTATTTGACATTGTCTGAAAAAAATCTCTAGATTTCAAAAAGTCTTAGTACATAGTCTTAGTGTATTCAGTTTTTATCTGTACAATTATTACTTGAGAATAGGGCGTCACCTGTCGATTCGACTCAGAAAAAATGTCGAAACTGAGAATTTTCAGTAGTCCTATCGTGTTCCTTGGTTAATTTGGAGCAAAAAACTTGCTTATGACTTTTTGAAATTTTAACTCCCTGGTGTCTAAAATGACCAAAATAGATACCAGTCACTAGAAAACCGGCTGTAAACCGGAAGTGGTCATAGGATTTTCAGTGCCACAACGTTTTTTGATAGAAAAGGTCTTAATGCAAAATCACACCAATTTTCAGAAAAATTGAGGTCAATCTAAGGGGTCTTAGAAAAAATTGCAATGTGAAAATTTCGTAATTTTTCCCATTTCTCTAAGGATTTTGCCTTTTTGCCACCGGATATAAAAAAANGTATGTTTTTGAAGAGGTCAGGCGGGTCAATTAATAGGTGGCGATAATTTTATATTATTTGGTCAAATTCCCAATCTCAATATTTTTGATCGAAAATGCCATTTTAAATTCTAAAATTTTGAATCCGCCCACGCAATTTCGGAAAAATTGAAAAAAATTATGAAAAAACTTTCTACGGAATGCTCTATTAGATGTTTAAAATATGCCCTCGAGCACATTTCTATGATTGGCTACGAAATGCGGGGGGGGAAGTTGTGGCACTAAAAATCCTCTGACCAATTTCGGTTTTACGGAGACATAATGAGTCATTGCCAAAAAATGTTTTTTTTCTCATTATCAAAAATTGCTTGAAAAAAAAAATTTTTTCAGCCAAAATACTTAAAATTTGTTCTTCTTTCGTTTGATGTGCAAATCATGCTATTCCAGGGTATTTGAAAATTTCGGATTTTGAAAAATTTTGAAAATAAATTTCGAAAAATTTTCGAAATTATTTTTTTCAAATTCTCAGGAAAAAATAAAGAGGAATGACTTCCTCGGATTTTTCATATACCCTTTAGTCTCTATTTTGGCCTCGACAGGTTACGCCCTACTTGAGAATAGAATAAAATCTGAAACGTCGTAAATGAAATCAATTTTATAATGATTTATGAGTTAAATTAACCGGACAGAACATGGGCAGATCCCCAAGAAGGGTTTTGAAAAATTCTTGGATTTGGCTTCAGCATTATCAATAAACCAAATTTTGACCTTATTTTAGGGGTCTCAATCAAAATGAATCTCCTCCCTGAATTTAAAATTTACCACCAAAATGCTTGTATTTTTTCAAATTTTCATAAATAATCATCCCGATAAAATTCGTTCTTGACCCCGAATATTGATGACCACCCCCTTAAGCCGAATAGAAACGAGCCGATCACTACATTTGAACATACTTGGTGCAAAAATTGGAAAAGACATAAAATTGGGAAAGTATTACGAGTTGATGGAGTTAATAACGGGGAATGGTGTCGAGGAAAATGCGTGGGCGAAAAAAATTGTGGCCATTATTTGACGATAGGCAAATCTTGTATTTTGTTGAATTTTTCTCAGGAAAGTTGCAAGAAAATGATCAACAAAAGCAGTAACTTGTATAAAGTAAACTTTGTTATGACCACAACCTCTACTTCACCTACAACTATCACAAGCACTACCACAACTAAAACAACAACCACCACAACAGCAACAACTACTATCACAACAACAACTACTACCACAACAACCACTACAACAACCACCACAACAACCACTACAACAACTGCCACCCACAACAACAACTACAGAACAAGCAACCACTACTACAACCACCACAACAACCACTACAACAAACAACTACTCCACAACAACCACAGACAACCACCACCACAACAACCACTAAACAACTGCCACCAACAACAACCACTACTACAACCACCACAACAACCACTACAACAACTACTACCACAACAACCACCACAACAACCACTACTACAACCACCACGACAACTACCCTTAAAAACGAACCAATTACTATATTTGAAAATACTTTCTGCAAAAATCATAAAAAAAATAAAATTGGTAAAATTTTACCGAATAAATTTGGAGCAGAATGGTGTCGGCAAAAATGCGAAGGCGAAAAAAACTGTAACCATTATTTGACGATCAGCAATTCTTGTATTTTGTTGGATTTTTCTCGAGAAGATTGTAAGGCAAGGACCAACCAAAGAAGTACGTTGTACCGAGTCAATTATGTAAAGCCCACAACCTCTACTACAACCTCCACCGCTATCACAACTACTACCACAACAACCTCAACCACTACCACAACTACTACCACAACAACTACCACAACCTCAACCACAACAACTACCACAAGCACTACCACAACAACTACCACTACCACAACTACTACCACAACAACTATCACAACAACTAACACAACTACTACCACGGCCTTTACTACAATTATTATGACAACCTCTACCACCACGATTACTAAAACCTATGCCACAGACTACACCAGAACTGAGATGACATCATATACCCCTACTGCGATGAGTTCGGTGCCCGATAAAATAGTAAGATTGGGTTTAATAAATAATATTTTAAGTTTATTTGATTTTGAAATTTTCGACCAAACAGCTCCATTTGCGAATGGTTTTAACTCGTCAGACTTTTTTTATAAATCTAGTGGTTTTTTGGGGTACCTTTTAGTTTGGGTCAACCAAATTGCAGTGACGTTTTTTTGAGACCGAGATCATTTTGCACTACGGCGCGGTGAATTGACTTTTGAAAGCGCCTTTTCGCACAGCTGGCGCGACTACTGTGATAAACAGATTAATCAAATGATTTTTCATCCTTGCTCAGTAATTGCGTGGTTATTTAAGAATTGATACTTATTTTTAGAGATAAAAATACTATTTTACATTTTATTCGAAATAAGATGAAAAAAAATATCGAATTTATTCAAAATGGATAAAGTAAATATTTAATTAACTCGTAGACTTTAGACATAAATTCTGTACCAGACTCGATTTCCGGCAACTAGTGACCATTCTTATAAATCGAGCCTATATAAAGCAAAGTTTCATTTTATCACATACATTTTCAATAGCTAACATAATATTCAGCCAATTTGCTATACAATTAAAAACAAAAACAAAATTTAAACAAATTAAAAGCATTTAATGAGGATAAGAAAACAAAAATTGCAAAATTTACTGTCACTCGACTATAGAAGTGCAATAATGAGGATGAAATTAAACCTTAATTTATAATTTGAAACTACCTCATATAAAACTCTCAAATGATTTTTTATCGCTCTGTCTAAACATTAATTATATGTTTTCTACAAAAATTCTCTAGTAAAATGTTCTTAAATTTGTTGTGAATATATTTTGTTGTGAATATATATCTTTCATGCGTAAGCGTCTCATGTATCATTTTTTTCCAACAGTTTTGACTTCTAGAAATGCTCTATTTAACCGGAGGCATACTGTAATGCAATTAAAGTCTAGAAATTCGTTACGATTCTTTTAAGGGGTATTCCGCATGATTTGAGTACTGTTGAAAAAAAATATATAGTACTAATACAGTAATTTGAAAAAGTACTCAAATTACGTCAAAAAAATTCCAGGGTCAACTTCAAACGTTTTTAAGACTTTTTTTCATTACATGAAAGTCTGAATAAAATCACGTGACGAAATAATCCAAAAATAAGGTTTAAAATATGTCATAAATAAATCCTTATTTCTTGAAAAATAAGATCACGTGAACCTTTTTGGAAAATTATCTTATGTTCAAAACTCTAAAATTAGTGTTTATTATCCCCACAATTTTTTCGGCGTATATTGAGTACTATTTGTGTACTTGAGCCAAAACTTATTTTCTTAATTTGAAGTCACGTGATGTTTTTGGACTTTTAGTGTAATTGTTGGAAAAAAGTCTTAAAAACTCCAAAGAACACTTTACTTATTCAAAAACGTGATTTAAGCATTTTTTGAAAAAAAACAGTACTATTTTGACGACCTTATTTCTTGAATATACGGTCCACGTGATCATTTTTGTGGCTTTGGTGTAATGGAAAAAAGTCTTAGATTTTTTTTCTTGATTACAATGAAAGGTTTTACTTTGGTGATTCAAAAAATTTTTGCAATAAATAAGTACTGTAATACAGTAAAAATGTTCCAAAAATTAATCGAATTACTTTATAACTGATCTTGTCATAATTGTTTAAGCGTTGTTAAATGCGCGATTTAATGGTGATATGGTCACTACTTGCCGGAAATCGAGTCTACGAGTTAATATACAAGATTGAGAGATTTTATTTCATTATGCACAATAACAATTCTGGGCAAAAAACGCGGGCCTGAATGTATATTTAACTCTTTAACAACATTTTATGGTACTTATAAAGACGATTTTCAAAAAGGAATTTTAAAAGTAAAAATGGGTATCGATGTTTTTAAGCTATCTTGTAGAGATTTTTTTTTTAAACATCGATACCCATTTTTCACTTTTGAAATTCCTTATTTCAAATCGTCAAAGTTTACCATTTCTTTAGTATGAAAAATGAAACTTTTAGCTCGTCCGTCATTACTCGTAGATAAAAAATTACGATTTTCACGAGTTCCGTCAATTTTTGAGGTTCCGGATTCATTAATATGTTGGATAAATGGAAAATAAAGATCATTATTTTCCATTTTGATATTCATAAGTTATTTTTAGATTATCTTATATAACCTGAAAAAATAGCACTTTATGTGGCCAAAATGATCATGTGTATATGATATACAGTATATCCCTTTAGGAAGAAGGTTGTTATTTTCTGGTTTGGTCTAGTAAATTATGTACGTTAAGTAGTACGATTCGTACTGTACGAATGTACTAGATCAAACTAAAAAAGAACAACCTAAAGGGATATTTTTTAAATTACATTTTTTTGTGTAAAATTAGATAACATTTTTGTATCACTTTTTTTGTGAAATATTAGGTAATTTCTTGTCAAGTTAACAAAAATGTTTGCAAAAATTCAGACTTTCTGACTACTGATAATTTATTCTTTTCGCTTACTTACAAGTTCAATCCTTGGAGAATGCAAATAATTCGAAACTGTTGATAAAAAATGAGTTTTTATAAACTAAGGGATATGTAAAAATATTTTTTTTCGGTGATGAAACCTAGAAAATATAAGTATCAGTATCACGCTGTTTCATCCGTTTCCGTTTTAATATATCTCATGATTCTGAGAATTAATTTATAATTGATCAATATTGGGATATTTTTCTCGAACTTATAAATTATCAGATTCAGATTATCTGCAACATATTTTGCGATCTGGCGCAATTAAAATGTTTTGTTTCATTTGTTTGCTAGGGTCAGTCGCCGCTGTGCCAAAAGCCTCTTTCAAAAAGTCAATTCACCGCGCCGTAGTGCAAAATGTCGCGGTCTCAAAAACGGTCACTGCAATTGGGTAGCCCGGTAAAATTCAGCAAAAATTTAATATCAAAATATTCCCTATTCGGGTGAAACAGATTTCACTTTTTCTTCATTTTTGACTAACGTAAATGTAGATGAAAATGACCCAAAAAGCAAAATATAGAATTCTTCATTTTGCTTCTCGCCGTTTTGCTTGCTTTTTAGTTATCTTGTTTCATGAATTATACGGTATAATTTATCCCAGAACAACAAGACTTAATTATTTATGAGAAATTAATTTTAAAATCCGCCAAAGCACAGGGATACCAACTAGCACAACAACAACCTCTACCACAACTACTACCACTACATCAACTACCACAACTTCTACCACAACCACTTCCACAACTACTACCACAACTTCTACCACAACCACTACCACAACTTCTACCACAACCACTACTACAACTACTACCACAACTTCTACCACAACCACTACCACAACAAATACCACAACTACTACCAAATCCTCTACTATAGCTGGTGAATGTAAAATCCCAGAAATTCCAGGTTATAATAAAAATGCGTTTTATCAAATTTCCTAAAATATCAATTATTTCCTACGATAATTAAAAATGTATCTCTTACAAGACAAAGATGAAATATATATTGCAGAAGATTATATTTTTTATATTTTATAGGCTCATTTTTAAAGATGCATATTTGCCTCACATTTATTTTCAAGTGAATTTAAGTATTTTAAAAATGATATTGATTGTGTTTGAAATATATAAGTTAACTATATTATTTGTCTATCAAGGATAGTTTTTATTTGACGTTTTAGCTAAACAGCGATTTTCAGTTGTGTATAATTATCTCGACGAAAATGTTAGCCGAAACGTCAGATAAACTATTTTGATAGAGAAAATATAATTCTAAGAATTAGTTCAAATACGTTTGTGAGAATTTCTATTTCATTTCCTTATTTGTGATTTCCCGCAAACGTCACAACCGCGCCTCACTCCGTGCCGATGTTTTGCACTAAGTGATCTCTGCTGTTGCATGCGCCAAAAAACTCAGGGGCAATTCGGCCGCACCGGTAACATACTACCTCCAACAATCGTTTTTTCTTGGCCGATTTGGTATATCTTTTAATTTTCAGAAAAATTTATTTCACAGTCACCAGTGTCATGACACACAACTCACGTAAGGTCAATGGCTTACCACTCTAAATATACGTTTAGATTTTTGCGATAAAGAAGTCTTCATAATAAACTCACTAACTGCCCAAGCATATGAGAAAGCTCGCCCTTTCAAGATAAAGTGTGACGATAAGAAAAAAACAGCAAGAATTTATGATGTCGAAAAAAAACGATATGTTAGTCGAGATGAAGAAAAAAATAACTATCAAACCAAAGGAATTATTTGGGAAACTAATCCAGGTAATGTGTTTTGTATAGAGACTGTGTTCAAAAGTACATTTCATGTAAAATTTAACGCTGATGACGAAAATCGACTTTTTTGAAAATATATTTAACCCGTGTGAGCACAGAGCCTTAATATATCCCCTTAGGAAGTAGATTGTTAAATTCTGGTTTGGTCTAGTACATTGGTACTACTTAACGTACATAATGTACTAGACCAAACCAAATTTAACAATCTACTTCCTAAGGGGATATAGGCTCAAGCATACTTAAAATCATCTGAAAACGGAAAAAAACATTGTAGAATTGTCTCGTCCAAATAAATTATAAAGAATTTTGCGGCGATTCCAAAAAAAATTGTTCACTTTTTTTGCAAATTTTGTTCAATCTTACGGGGGTTGATTTTTGAGATTTTTTTCTAATCTTTACTTCTAAAAAACAATTGCGACCTATTAATCTAAATGGTGCGGATCCGCCCAACCGTTCCGCGCCTCTAAAACTGCTATTTGACTACGGCTCGAACGCCCCAGTCAGAACACACAAAAGTCAGCCAATAGCTCCCTGGGTTAGCTCCCACTTAGCAGATGTATCAAACTTCGCGGGCGATCGTTTTCGACAGCATTTACATTTTAAGGGATCTCCTACTTTGGGATATCGGGATATCCTTTTTTTGAAACATGGTTTTAAACAGATTTTTTTTATTTATTGCTTTTATTCAATTTTTTATCTGTGAAAATGGGGGTTTCGAGAGGCAGAATTTCATATAAATATGTGCTAAATATTTATATATCATAAAATGGAAAGCCTCGAAATTCCTCATATATAGCAGACAAACTATTATGATGCTAGTTTTCGACACCATTCTTGAAGATATCACACATGGACAAAGGGTAAACTCTCGACTATTTCATACTCTTGAAGATAAGAGAACCTACTATTATCATCCAAAACAATAAGATTTCAAAAATATACTGCTGCGTGTTCAAATGATGTTTTTGCCAAATGTAACCAATTTATTTTGAATTCAAAATCCAGAGAACATAGCTGAAATCGAGCGAGAAGGAAAAACCTTTCAAATTAAACTATAATTCGACCCTGGATCTAGAAAACTGGAGGTCGAGCCAAATTTCGGCAATTTTGAGCACCAGTTTTTACTCTCAAATCAATTCGCGCTGAGGATCGAATATCCCTTATCACCTTTTGGTTAGAATGCGTAGCCATTGAGAATTTTCATCCGCGGTCGTGCTCGGGAAAAGAATTCTGTCTAACAAAATCAAGAGGGCGAATGTAGGCGAAAATGTATAGTTGATCGCTAGTTAACGAGAATATCGAGATTCAGCGCGGTAGGTTAAATGTGGAAGTTATCCGTTTCAGCCCCTGCGCCCTCTAGCGGGCTTAGTTCGAAATTTTGCAAAGAGAGAAAGGACTCTTTTCTGAAAATGAGCCTTGCTAACAATCTTAAATGCGTAATGCTTATCTTCTTTAGTCATAAATTTTATTCATGTCCCCATATTGTAACTTTTTAAGAAAGCTTATTTAATTGTCTTAAAATGGATCTTATAAAATTTAACAAAAACTTGTTACTTAAGCAGCATTTTGACCCTAAAAAATAGTTTTTAAAATTGAAAAAACCTGTTAAGAAGAAACAAAATAGATTACTTAGTTCTGGAATGGCGTCTAAGTATGGCATTCCACCTTTGGCTATTTAGCCAGACTTTTTTGTAGAATTGAATTGTGGTGGATTTTGTTACGGATAGACCTCTTCAGGAAAAAATTTCTCAAATTAATTTTTTTCATCGGGCCATATTTCTTCAACATGACGAAAGAACCCACAAATCTCCAAAACAAAATTCATTAAACATGTCAATTTGGATCAAATTTCAAGTTTCAAAACATTAAAAACCCGAATCTTTTTCCCCGTGTTGACATCCATGTGACATGCAAAGAACTTCAAATTTTAAGTTCAGGGCGGTTTTTCATTTCTTTCCGGTTTTTCAATGTTTTACTGTGGAGTTTTCGGCATTTGTAATGAAATTCGTCTCCAGAGTTCACACGGACCTGTAAGTGATTTCTCCTGTCAAATTTCGGGACAAAATATCGTCAAATTTGCTAAAAAATGCGTCACGGAAGTTATTGACTCCATTGATCACGAAATGCATCTTAAGAATTTCACAAAAAATCCATTCGTTGGTGCTAGAGAGCAAAACAACAGTAGAATCCTGATTCTGTTTTATGTCCAGAAAAATGCTCAATTTGATCAAAACTATGGCAAAAATAAACACCAAACTTCAGAAATACGGAAAGGCCTTTTTTTCACTTACTGAAATTATCCGGCAAATTGATGCTAGAGAGGCGAAATCACCAAATGACGAATTTAAGAGATTGTTGTATTTGAAACCAAAAAACCCGAATCTTATTTCCCGTTTTCTGAGGTAATGTGACATACAAAAACTTCAATTTAAGTTCAAACGTCACTCCGCAATTCTCACAGTACCGTTTTTAAATTTTAATGAAAATTCGGTCCTCCAAGTTCTCACAGGACTGTAAGTCGATTGTCTCCTAGGGTCAAATTATAGGATTACAAAAAATGTTAATTTCCTCAGAACTTCCGTTGATGACGGGGAATGGACCTCACTTGATAATCACAAAATTGACTCAGAATTATATAAAAAGTTCACAGGTGGTATCTGAGAGCAAAAACAGTTTATCTCGCATTGTTGGATTACTGCTCAAAAAAAGGCTCAATTTCATCAAACTTCAAAAAGAGCGAACTCGGCTTCTTATGAAAATGCCCATTGTTTAACGTTTCAATATCCGCAGCTTGACGCTAGGAGGCGAAATCACCCGAATGACGAATTTCAGAGATTGTATGGTTTCAAACCGAAAAACCAAATCTTTTTGCCCCGTTTTTGAAGCTGATGTACGAAAAACCCTATAATTTTTTCGTTCAGCGTGATTCTCTGCAAGTTCTCAGTACAATTTTGGGATTATGTTTCAAAATCGTCCCCAGATCTAACAGGGCCGTAAGTGTTATTTACCCTTAGGGTTCAAATTCTCGGACACATATCGTTTGATTTTGTTTCAAAAACTCACGTTAATTGAGGAATGAAACCTCACTGATCACAAAAAACGCCGATAAAAGGCGGATTTTATGTTTTGCAATTTAAATTTGTTGAAATTGAGCCCCAAATCGAGAAGAGCCGATAAAAGGATTTATAATGTTTTATTTAACTTTTGTTGAAAATGAGCCCAAAACGGGCTGAGGCCGATAAAATGATTCTATCTTTAATTTGTTAAAATGAACCTGAAATCAAGCCGAAGCGATAAACGGGGATTAATGTTAAAATTCAACATTAATGAAAAATGAGCCCCAAATCTCGCCGAGATACGACAAAAAGTGAGATTTTATGCTAATATTTAATTATTTCGAAAAATCAGCCAGAAAATCAGCCGATAAAATGGTTTATGTTTAATTTTTTGAAAGAATTAAACAAAATTTCTAGAAAAATGTTGATAATTTTTTTCCAAAATTTTGAAAGTTTCTTTAAAATTTGATTTTTTTTAAATGTTCTAAATTTTTTCTTAAAATTGACAAAAATGAAGAATGTTCAATTTCTTTAACATTAAACACAAATTTTTTTTTCAAATTCGAAAACTTTTTTCGATAATTTTGCAACAAAATAATTTTCCGTAAGATTTTTTTGTTTAATTTGACAATTTTCATCAAATTTTCAATTGTTCTACAAATTTGAAAAATTTCTCAAAGTTGTTTATTTTTTTGCGTACATACCTTAAATCGAATAAAGTTTTTTAATTTTGATAAAAAATTTTCAAATATGGTTTTAAAACAAAACTTTCAATTTATTGAGCAAATTATCACCATTTTTCATTAAATTTGTAAATTTTCTTTCGAATATTAGATAATTTTCAAAATTTTTAGCTTCTATCAAATTGGTCAATTGTTTTACAAATTAAACTTAAATGATTTTATAAACTTTTTATTTCAAATTCAAACAATTTGAAAACTCGGCGCCGATTTGGGGCTCATTTTCAACAAAATTAATGATGAAACCATTTATTCACATTTATCGGCCTTCGGCCGTTGACTCTTCATTTTTCACATAATGTATATTTTATAATATCCCCTTACGGCTAGCGATTTCAGGATCATTTCTCAACAAATTTAAAACATAAATCCCTTTTATCTCGGCGTTCGGCCGATTTGAGCCTTCATTTTCAACAAATTTAAATTTTAAAAACATAAAATCCCCCTTTTATCGGCCTACGGCCGATTGAGGCTCATTTTTTCAACAATTTAACATTTTAACACTTTATTTCCTCTTTTATCGGCCTTTCGCCGATTTCAGGCTCATTTTTCAACAAAATTTAAAAACATAAATCATTTTTTATCGGCTTTCGGCGATTTTGGGCTCATTTGTTAAAGAAATTAAATTTTAACATATACTCCACTATTTATCGGCCTTCGGCCGATTTGAGCGCTCATTTTCAACAAATTTGAATTTTAAACATAATTTCCCCTTTATCGGGCTAGGCCGATTTCAGGCTCATTTTTCAACAAATGTAAAACATAAAATCCCCTTTTGTATCGGCTTTCGCCGATTGGGCTCATTTTCCAACAAATTTAGAATTTATTAACTTAATCCTCCCTTTTATGGCCATTCGGCGATCTTGGGTCATTTTTCAACAAATTTAAATTAAAAACATTAAAATCCCCTTTTATCGCGTTTAGCCGTATTGGGGCTCAATTTCAACAAATTTAAATTTCAAAACATAAATCCTCTTTTATTGGCTTTTTTGTGATCAGTGCGGTTCATTCCCTCATGTAAACGTGTTTTTGACAATCAAACATTTAGGTCCGAAATTTTGACCTTAAAGGTTATTAACTTACAGGCCCGTGTGAAGACTCTGGGGACGGATTTTGAAACAAATCCGAAACTTGTACTGGTAGGATTTGCAGAGATAACGCTGAATAAAAAATTATAGGGTTTTATTGTCACACTCAGCTAAAAACGGGCAAAAAGATTTGGGATTTTTCCGCGTTTGAAATCCAATCTCTGAAGATTCGTCATTCGGTGATTTCGCCTCTCTGGCGTCATCTGCGGTATTTGAACGTTAAAAATGGGCATTTTATAAAAGCTCGTGTTCGACTCTTTTAAGGTTATTGATGAACATTTGAGCCTTTTTTCTTGAAGCATAATCCAAAATGCGGATAAATGTTTTGCTCTCTAGCACCACCTGTGACTTTTATTATTATTTCTGAGGTCTTTTGGTGATCAGTGAGGTCTTTCCCCTCATCAACGGAATTTTGAGGGAAATTTACAACACACACATTTTTTTGTATTCTAAAATTTTGACCCTAGGGAAATAAACGTACAGTCCTGTGAGATTCTGAGACGAACTTGCGGAGATTCACGCGGAACAAAAACTTTGGAGTTTTTTTGTATGTCAAATCATTCTCAAACGGGGAAACAAGATTCGGGTTTTTTTGGTTTTGAAATTCACAATTTAGAACTTCGTCATTCGCGGTGATTTCGCTCTCTAGCGATCTCTCCCGGATTTTTGATAAGTGAAAATAAGTGGTCCTTCCGTTTTTCTTGTAGTTTTGTGTTCTTTTCGTATAGTTTTTGAGCAAATTGAGCATTATTTTTCACTTACATTAACAAATTCAGGACTTTACTGTTTTTGCTCTCTAGCACCAACTGTGATATTTTGGACATTTTTTAGATGAAATTTTCGGGTGATCAATGAGCATAACTTCCAGTGACGCGCATTTTTTAGCAAAATTTCACATATTTTTGTTTCCGAAATTTTGACCTAAAGGGAAATGAACGTTCACGTCCTGGGACTCTTGGAGACGAATTTTCATAAAATTTAAAACGGGACTGTGAGAACTTTGCGGAGATGCGTTGAACTTTAAACTTGAGTTTTTGTATGACATTACCTCAGAACGGGGAAATAAGATTCGGTTTTTTTTGGTTTCACTCACAATTTACTTAATTCGTCATTTTGGTGATTTCGCTCTCTAGCATCATTTGCGGATATTCATAAGTGAACAAAAGGCTTCGTTTAATTTCTGGAGGTTTGGCTGTTTTTGCTAGTTTTTGATCAAATTTGCAGCATTTTTTTCTGGACATAACAAACAAATTCAGGATTTCTGTTTTTGCTCTCTAGCACCACGATGATAATTTTGGAAAGTTTTTAAGATGATTTCTGATCAATGGAGTCAATACTTCCGTGAACGCATTTTTTAGGCAATTTGACATATTTTTGTCCCCGAAAATTTTGACCCCTAGAGAAATCAAACTTACAGTTTCTGTGAAATCTGTTGAGACGAATTTACAGTACAATCCGAAAAACGGCAACAGTGAAAATTGCGGAGATGACGCTGAACTTAAATTGAATTTTTGGCATGTCAATTATTGTCAAAACCGGAAATAAGATTCGGGTTTTTATGTTTTGAAATTGAAATTTTGATCCGAAATTTGACATTGTTATGAAATTTTGTTTTTGGGTGATGATTGTGGGTTTTTCGTCATGCTTGAAAAATATGGCCTTGAAAAAATTAATTTGAGAACATTTTTTCTGAAGGGTTCTTATCGTAATCAACATCACACATTCGTCTACAAAAGTTTCTGGCTTAACTAGCAAGGGTGATTGCATCTTAGACGCCATTTCCAGGAAATCGTAATCTATTTTTTTTCTTATTACAGGATTTTTTCATTTTAAAACTATTTTTTAGGGCTCAAATGCTGGCTTGTAATCAAGTTTTGTTAATTTATTAAGTCCCTTTTAGACAATTAAATAGCTTTCTTAAACCAGTTACAATATGGGGACATTTGAATAAAATTTATGAGCTAAGAAGGATAGCGCTATTACGCATTTATTGTTAGACAGGCTATTTCAGAAAGAGTCTTTCTCTCTTTTCAATATTTCGACTAAGCCCTAGAGGCGCGCGGAGACTGAACGATAACTTTTCAACATTTAACCTACCGCTGAATCTCGGTCAGTTCTCGTTTAAACTACGCGATCATCTTATTACATTTTCGCGCGCTACGATTTCCGCCTCTATTTTTAGACAGGATTCTTTTCGAGCACTACCGCGGAGTGAAATTCTCAATGGCTACGCATTCTAACCAATAGGTGATAGGGAATATACGCGATTTTCGACATTTTGAACAGCAAAAATTGTGTGGAATCGGAAAGAAATACACAGGTTGTCAACGAAGAATCGGCGTTTCAAAAAGAATTTCGATTTGTTCACACGCGCCGCTCTGTGCACTCAAATAAGTGCGCAATTAACTCCCAAGCGTCAGGTTGGAATGCAACAGATGTTATCGATGTTATCATTTCTTATCTTTAAAGTTTTCTTAACTTTCATATTCACCTTATTTATCCTTTGTTTTATCCAAATAAAAAGTCCTTATTATACCAAAATGGTATACCCCTACCCATTTGGGTAAGCTAAGCACGCCCGTGCTTTCCGTACCCAAATTGGTCTGCATTAATTATTTTTATTTAGGTCAATTTAAGTCACGGGCGTGCTTAGCGTACCCAAATTGGTCTGAAATAAAAATATGTTGTGAAAAACGCAAAGTCATGGGTGGTTTAGGAAGTTTACCAACTGCACTGGAGCACAGTGATAAGTATAACTTATGCCGCATAAGTAGAGTCAGTACCGGGAGACTCATCTGCAAAACTAACCCCCTTTAGTCCGGAGCGCGTTACAAAGCTTTTGCAGATAAGTCTTCCGGTACTGACCCAACTTATGGGCCAGAAGTTATGCCTATCACTGTGCTCAAGTGCAGTCGGTGGAATTCCTCAGCCACCGTAATTACACATAATAATGACGTTGCGTGCTTTCCGTACCCAAGTTGACCTAAATAAAAAAATTAATGTAGACGTCCGTGCTTTCCGTACCCAGCTAAGCAAAGTATAGGGATGACAAAAAAGTCAATTGGCCAATTTGGGGACGGAAAGCACGCTCCCAAAAATATAACCTTTCAACTTCCTTATGTTAAAAAAAATGAAACTCCAACTACCTTGGGCTTTCTGTAATCAACATTGAAAAAAACCTATATATAGGCTCTGGTGCCTTGGAGGAACTTTTTTTTCTGTGGTCACAGGGGTTAAAGAAGCTAAATTTTGATTGGTTTAACCCTTGGAAGCACAGAAAAAAGGTCCGCGGAGGCACCAGAGCCTTTCAGAAGGCTCTACTTTAAGCGCTGTTTACAGAAAACACTTATGAGATCAACCTTCAATCTTTCGTTTATGATCAAGTTGAAGAGTTAAATTTTCGAAAATAAAATTTCAGATTCTAGAAATTTTATGTTTAATTCTAGAAAAAAAAGGGAGTCTTTATTCATATTATGTTTTGATCTCTAGCACCATGTGTTCAAAATCAGACCATAGTTATCAGCAAATCGTACCCGACGAATCTTTTGGTGGCACTCATTTTTTCTAATTATTACTTTTATGTTAAAAATTGTCGATTTCGCGCACTTTTTTGTCGATTCACAGCCAATCAGGCCGAAATTCGAAAAAAAATACTTCCCATTCAATATTCACGACCCATTGAGCTTCTTAAATGCTAAACATGGCATTTCTAGCTATTCCATAGAAAAAGCCTTGTATCAAAACGTCGAAAAACAACCTTTTTCGACACATTCGACCAGATTGCCGACCCCTGAGGCGTAAATCGAAGAAATCATCAGCTCCCATTCATTAAAATTCAGACAATTTTCCAGTTTCGCTCCGAAAACTTTCCGATATAAGCTTTAAGATCCTCGTTTATTTGAGGGACTCGTCTTCAACCGCGGTTAACCAGATGGTTGATTAGAGTGGTAGTAAAGTGATAAATGAAGTTGGTAGTTCAAGGATAGATCCTCCCAATGCATGTTTCTAAAATGTTTTATCTTCATTTGTGTAGCCGTACGAGGCCTTGCAAATGTCAAAATTCACTCACACCAAACCTTTTTTAAGGAACCGAAAATTTTCCTTTTTCTATTTATATTTTCCGGTAAAATGCTACAAGGGGGGGCCAATATCGCCTGGCCAATATCGCCGAAATTTTTGGGCAAAAAACTTTCGGCGATATTTGCCCCCCCTGTATTCGTTGTTTTTCAAGCAATTAGTTTGGCATCAAACTTAGTTTTTGGTTCACTAAGAACATTCACGCATATAACTTATACCGTATAAGTTATACGATATAAGTGCTCTGAAAATAAATTTTTGATTAAGCTGAACAAACAGACATGGCTTATTGGAATATTAAAAGTGAATTAAATGTACACACGAATCTATGGCAAGTTTCATTTTCAATTCCAGCGAAAACAGATGGCGATGAAGATGTTTATTATATAACCTATCAAAATGGAAACTATAATGTTGCCGCCAAAACGAGACGTACAAACATTTGGTGGTTCATTTTACCAGAGGTATTTATATCTAAAAGATATATTCCGAGGTAACTATTCTTACTTTTTGACTCTCCCCAAGAAAAAGTTAGAATAGTTACATGGGATCTTTTGAGATATGAGAAAATAAAGGGGTGGTAATAGGCTGTCCACAGTCGAAAACGACCGATGTTCAAGTTGGGGAGGGAAAATGTCAAATAATGTCCACTTACACATAAAGTTTCAACTCGTAGTCTACGAGTCCTAGAGTAGAAACCCGTTTTTTATCTACACCCGGATGAGTTCGCACACTAACACATATAATCAGGCTGCCAAAAAGGATGGCTTTTATCTCCTTTTCTATCCCTTTTTATAGCAAAAGACAGGGGAAATTTTGGGATAGGAATGGAAAATCGTCAAAGGTATGGCTTTTTTTTAAGCCTGCGAATAATAATTCAAATTACGATTTGAAATAAGAAATTTTGAAAGTCAAAAATGGGTATCGATGTTTTTAACCGATCTTGTAGAGAATTTTTTGTGGTCATTTTTATACTTAGAATTTTTTTCAAAAAAAAGGTGCGAAAAGTGATCTTTTAGTCGTCGGGTTCTCAAGGGAGTTAAAAAAGCGGTATCAAAAATAAATTAAGCTGACTCGACAGCGTGAATTTTTTTGTAACGTTATCGGATGTACCGGCGGGTCAAAATTAACCGGTAAAGTATAGCTTCAGGTACCGGAAGTGATATTTCAATGATTTGAATTTACCAAAAGATGCACAATTATCGGTTTTCTGGAGACGGTATTATGAACTAGGGGTCATAATTGACCGGGAGGTGGCGCTAGTGATATTTTCCCATGATATAAATTCGCCTCTAGCGCCACTTTGCGGTCACTTATGACCCCTAGTTCATATAACCGTCTCTAGAAAACCGATAATTGTGCATCTTTTGGTTCATTCAAATCATTTAAATATCACATCCGGTACCGAAAGCTATACTTTACCGGAGAAAACCCTTCGCTGTCGAGTCAGCTTAATTTATTTTTGATACCGCTTTTTTAACTCCCTTGAGAACCCGAGGACTAAAAGGTCACTTTTCGCACCTTTTTTATGTAAAAAATCTCAAAACAAAAAAAATCGATACCCATTGTTGACTTTCAAAATTTCTTATTTCAAATCGTCAATTGTATTATTCAATGCAAAATTTTCTAAAATCGTATTAATCATTTTATTGGACTTCTGGAAAGCAAAACATTTTTTATTATTTTTTTCTCGAATTTAAATCATTGGTTCATTGTTTTTTGAGATATGTTAAATGTTTTTTCTTTAGTAAAACTAATATAAATTGTTGAGCTTTCGATTTATTACAATCATTTTTGAAACAAGGTTTTTTAACACTAAAATATTTTCGCAAGATTTTCATCCGAGTAATTTAGCAATAGTGGGGCTCGAAATTGGCTAATTAATAATTAACTCCATGTTCTCCTTAACCTCGGGGGCTGAAGTATATATCCTAAGAATTTTGAGACCATTAATAAATAAATGTAGCTTTAGTGTTTCTAGCACTGAACAATTTACTGAAAAATTCCGAAAAATTTCTTCAAAATTCACACGTTTTCACGAAGTAGTAACATTCGATGCAGTTAGTCTTTTTACCTCCATTAACTCCTACAATCCGGAACAACTTCTGGACTCATCAGTCTTTACGGTCACTGCGTGACCGTGGTGTTTAAAATCAAGCGGATTAACCTTCGTTTTCAATTTCAAAACATATAATTTTTTCACTGATCATATGGGTTAATTCTGAATAATATTTCTTACTATATCGTATCAAACACAAAATGTGAAAAAAGTAATTAAAGGCATCAATGGTAGATAAGAAAATATTAAAAATCTCTCTTTTTTTAGGCACGATTCAACACAATTAAGGGCATAATTGATACGCATTAAGGCTAAATTTGGGACATTTTAAAATTTGTCAGTTTAAACCGGCCAACCAATTTGGGTGCCTGAAACTGCAAAAAAAATTGCATGATTTGATTAAATATTTTTTACAAAATCAGCTCCTTAAAAATTAAAAGAACTATGTTTTTATGACAAGGTTCAAGCCAATTTCAAGTTCATTTGCAGAAGCTTGTAAGTACCCTCAAAAGAATGCGGAGAGGTCGATTTTCTAATAAAAATATTAGCAACTATGGATGAATTATGTACTGAACGGTTACTAGAGAGCGAGAAAATAGTCAAATTTCTGAGATTTCACAAGAAGATTGTTGCTCTCTGGCACCTTTCAGTACATATTGGACCCATAGTTGCTAATATTTTCATCAGAAACTGACTTTTCCAATTCTTTTGAGGGTACTTATGAGTCCTCTACGATGAACTTTGGCAGTTAACGGTAATTTGATATTACGGATAGACAATATACGGTATTGAAAAAGTACTCCAATCACGCCAAAAATTTCCAGGGTCAACTTCAAACGTTTTCAAAAGACGTTTTTCTCATTACGGTTACAGTCGCGAATGAAATCACGTGACGAAATAATTCAAAAAATAAGGTCTGAAATGTCTATATATTTATCCTTATTTCTTAAAAAATAAGATCACGTGACCTATTTGGAAAAAACCATTATTGTTCAAAACTCTTTAAATTAGGTGTTTTTTACCCAAAAAAATTTTCGGGTCTAAAATCTGACTACTATTTAATGTACTATAATGATTCAAATAGTTTGAGACGCAAAAAACGCTCTCATCTGTGTTACGGGGGAGCCCCGCGCGTGAACATCCAGGTGCAGACCCCGTGATTAACATTCAGACTTCCTCTATTCGCCAATTTATTAATAGCCAGGGAACCAATAAGCGCGCCGATCTGGATCAAGAGGCTTAGTCTGGGCCAATGAGGCAAGCTCCAAATTTAAAAGGCTCGAATAGAGAATTAAATTTCATGGCAAAAATTAAATATGAATATTTCGTGCCAGAATTCATCAACTAAAAAATGGCATCAACGGGCGCCCTAAATTTTATCTTCTAAATGCAAAAAAAATGGTCCCAAACCAAAATTTCGAATTGAGCCGAATAGAGAATTAAATTTCATGAAACAATTAGATATGAAATATTTGTGCCCGAATTTTAAAGCTCTAGAAAAATGGCATCACGGGCGCCCTAAATTTTTGATCTTCTAAAATGCGCAAAAAAAATGGTCCTAAACCAAAATTTCGATATGCAGGCGAATAGAAGAATTAAATTTCATGTAAAATAAGATATGAAATTTTGTGCCAGAATTTTAAAACTCAAAGAAAATGGCATCACGGCGCCCTAAATTTTGATCTTCTAAAATGGCAAAAAATTCTTCGCACCCAGCCATCTTTTGTAGCTTTTTTGCACCAGCGGGCTAGTTTTATATCTGTCTAAAAAGCATCTAGTGTCCCAATCTGCAAATTCTTTCATGTAGCTCGTATTCTTCTGGGTAATTGTTTTTGTAGAACTCCTTTATTGTAAGAATCAAAATAAGTTCTTGTTTCTCATTTTCAGGCCGACAGGGCACATAACAACGGCCTCTCTTATTTTATTTTTCCGAAAAATTTAGGCTTAAATTTATGGCCTGATTTCTTCTTGAAAAAAGTAATCTGTCATTTTATCAAAATAATTTTAAATAAATCAATAAATTACATTTGTTGACTTATATAATGTTCAAACAGTGCTAAAAGTGGTCATTATTGAGGATTGGTTAACGCAGCAGCTTCAAACTACCAACGCATGATAAATTTTTGATTAAGTAACGGCCGCGACCTTTGATTTAAGAAGAACTTAGCGTCGACAAAACTTTCTTTACTTTTTTTATTTCCGATGATCAAAAGCTCTTATTTCAAAAGACTGGTTTGGACCAAGACCGTAGTTTTCACATCATTCGATAAAAATTAAGTCAGTTTTAGAATAAATACACATAATTCTTGAATATTTGAATATAATTTTACTAAATGACAGAATTTGGTGCTGTTTAAAGATAATCCCACTCAATCAATTTTAAACATAAAACGTTAAAAAATATAACATAATATTGTGCGCAAATATTGAGAATATTATTAAACTAATTGACTGAATTGGGTTCTGTTTTAAGTATTTATCCACCTCATTTTGCTTTAATAAAAACTTTAAAAATAGTTGGAAAATAGTTGAGTAAAAAATCGATATTGTAGTAGAGACGCAAAAAGTGCCCGGGCGATTTTAGCGTCTCACTTCGATATCGATTGAGCGCCCACGCACACTGGGCCCAATTACCGATCAGCGGGCGTTTTTTGGCGTCCTCAAACTATTTGAAATCATAATAGTAGCTTGACCCAAAACCTTATTTTCTTGATTAAAAGGTCACTGTGATCGTTTTTGGTCTTTGGTGTAATGGAGAAAAAGTCTCAAAAACTTCTTAAAGAAACCACTTCATTTTTTTAAAAATTGATTAAAGTAATTTTTGAAAAAAACCAGTACATAATTTTGGCCAACCTTATTCTTGAATATACGGTCACGTGATCATTTTCAGGCTATGGTGTAATGGGAAAAAAATCATTAGACATTTTTTTCTGATTTTGTCCAAGTCTTTTTTTGATGGTTTAAATTTTTTTTTGCAAAAAATAAGTACAGTCCACAACCTCTAACTGGAACACTTACGACCTAAAAAAAGCGTCCAGTTAAAGGAAAGTGTTCCAGTTAGAGATAAACCCCTATAATTTTGCTTACAAAGCTACATTGCATATTAAAATTGCTTTATTTTGTGGGGTCAAATTCGTTGGGTAAATGAAGAAAGGTTTTGTGTATAACATAATTTATATTACACAATCAAATACAGCAGGCAAGTTTTGTCTCATTTTTTTGAAAAAAACACTTGTTATCAGAAAGTTTGCTTTGTTTTTTTCTTGTTACGAATTTCTAAACCGCTAAAACCACTGTTTATTTGCGTCAAAAATTCTGAATTTCTCTTCTAACCACAAACATTTCCTCGAATTTGTAATTTCTCCATGGGCTTTACTTTAGAAATCTGTCTGAATTCTTCAGGCTTTGCAAATCTGTTTCAGATTAGCGTATTGATAACCGAAATATTTTTTCAAATATTGTGTGAGTTCTGAACAATTTTTCGAAAAGAATCGAGACCATGCAATTTCCGCTGAAGCAATTACATTTTCGGAATGAGGCAAGAGTTGCAGTCGATCGCTTTCTTTCGAATTCCAGTATTCAATTTTTATGCCAACTTTTCCATTTTTTCATCACTCGGTGAATCGAACCCAGGCCAAATTTTTCTTTTAAATTTTTCTGTCAAAAACTTTCTGGCAAATTCGATGGGATGTTTTTCGGCATTTTTCTTCTGCATGAACTGTTTTATTTGCTGTTTCTCTGTAAAATTAAGCCAAGAATACTTTGGTAGTTTTTTATCACTCATTTTATATGCTTATATCATATAAGTTATATGAGTTATTAATGATATATATTATCACGTTAGGCTTTTTGAAATTATAATCTGTGCCATATCTAGAATTCAAAAATGGTAATAATATGTCACAAAACGCCTTAAAGTCGTTAAAAATGTTAACCAAACGCCATAATACATTTTGAACCAATTTTTGGGAAAAAAAAATCTGGGATTTCGCCTTTAAAAATATGACTGTTTATATATAGATCAGTTCAAAAAAGCACTATTTTTTTACTGTTCCAGTTAGAGAGACAAATAGACCGACCTTAAAAAGCGTTCCAGTTAGAGAAAGTGTTTCCAGTTAGGGGTGTTCCAGTTAGAGGTTGTGGACTGTACTGTAAAAATTTTCTAGAAAAAAACGCACAAACGTCATATTATTTAAAAAGTCGATCGATTTACTTTGTTAATATTTCATAATAATGATTAAGGGTCCTAAATTGCGATTAAACGGGTCACGGTCCACGCGTGACCGTAAAAGACTGTGGGAGTTAAGGGTATCCCGGTCCCTACATTTTCTGCAGTTATATATGTACATAAAAATGCACTAAATCAATATTTATGTTTTTGAAAGCACAAAACAACCCAATAAGAACAAAAAAAAAATTCGAAGTTTTTTGAATTTTTTCGATTTTTTTCTGAGTATTTTTTTCAAAATTAACTGGAAAAATAACGTTTGTTTCAATTTTGAGCCCCAAAACTTCAAATTTCCGGCTTGACGTTGGCCAACTTTCTCTTCAGTGTCCTCCCCAGCTTTCTTTTGAGCCTACTTTCCGAAAAAATCGAAAGCACTTTTTTTTTCCGGAAATTTTTTCACGTGACCTTGAAAAATTCATATTTTGAGTTTGGGGTCGAAATTAAAAAAAACGGCTCCACAAGAAGTTTTAATTTGTTCTTGAGCTTCCTTTTGCGAAAATTTGAGTGAATTTTGAAATCTAACCCTCAGAGATAGAATTTCGCGATGTAAAATCTCAAAAAAACGTGATGGTCTATCGCATATTCTAGAAAATAAAAGCAACCTATCGACAACACGCTTCCACGGAAGTTTTGTATACTAATTTATACAGAATTCTGTTAAAATTTAGGTTTATTTCAAAATAGAACCTCAGAGGAGATAGAATTTCCGTTTTGGCTTAGGTCTCCCTGTTTCTGAGAGTGTATTCATGCAAAAAATTTGGCTAATCTGAATAATATCCTTGAAGCCGTGTTTCTCTAATATTTTATCAAGAATATGTCAAATTAGGGACCGGGATACCCTTAATGTACCAAAAGTGGTAGATTATATAATAGACAAAATATACTTAGAACCATTAATATATTTTCCTGAAAATAATTCTCCTCCAAAACGTAAATTTCAATGTATTTTTGAGAGAAATTTTTCTAAAATATAGTGCATTTTGGACTATAAATGGATTTTATCGACAAAAATCGGGTTTATCAATGGGGTCTAAAATAAGTCTAGCAATAAGTAATATTTTTTTACATATGTTAGAATCAACCATTATTCAGAAGTATGTACAGTATGTGTTTTTTTTACTTGCGAAATGACAATTGTCATTTAGGTAATTACGGCCAATAAAAAATGGTGAATAGGTGGATTATATTTTCCAGCCCCTTGACATCGGCTATAGCTTGGCTTTCATAATAAAATCCACCTACAGTCCCTACCCCCTCGGAATGCAAAAAAAATCCAAAAAAAATAGGCATTTTAAGGGGGGCAATAGGGGATCGTATGCGCCAATTCTAAGGGGGCATTGCCTTTTTTTCTAGAGAAAAATTGTTTTTTTCTTGATATTTTTATGTTTTTCTCGATTCTTTGAACAATCTCTAACCAAAACTACGAATTGTGGTTGCTGAATTTTCTAGTTTCAAAGTCTTAAAAATTTTCTAAAATTTTAAAATTAATAATACGAATAGATGTTTAGAAAAAAGTTTGAATCGTGCACACAAGTTTCTAAAAAACTGCATTTTTGAATTTCATCTTCAAGTTTCCATTTTTCTAATAGCTTGAATTTGAGCCGCAATCATCAATATGTTTTCATAATTCAATACGTAATTGTTGACACGCGTCACCGCAATGATAAATTCTTGCTCAAAAGTTGCTCGTTTGATTGCTTTTAATTCTTATTCGCCGTAAAGCCTCTATGGAAGGTTTTGGAGTATAAAATAATCCAGGCAATACTTGTCTCTGTATTTGGTGTCCGAATTTTTCAGAAAAATAAGTAGCCCAAATAAGACTGCGTTTTTTTTCGACCGCTGTCTATATCAAAATCATATAATTTCCTTTTTTTTGTGCTAATGTCAAACTATTACCGCTTTGAGTATTTTCTCGTCATTTTGTTTTAAATTTTTATACAAAAGCAGACCTTATATATGCACAGTATTTTTGAGTCTCATACTGACAATTAAACCCCTTTTGCGCGCCAAAAAAAGCGATTGGAAATATCATCTTGCCATGGCATGCCAGGTGATCGGTAGAGATAATCAAAGAAAATTTGTGTACTGTAAAAAGTAGATTGCGTACTGTGGCAAAATAAATTATGCAGTTTAAGCGCGTGAAAGTCTCTTTTCTCAGAAAAACAGGCATTTCGAGGGTTGAAGGGATTTTGCATTTCGAGGGGGTAGCGGACTGTAGTTATCATTTTTATTGACCGTAATCAGCTAAATAACGATTTTCATTTCGCAAGTAAAAAAACACATATCTGTAGATGAAATATTATATATATTTATTGTCGTTATGTCGATGATTGTCTACTTTTGGTACGTAAAAGAAATAAAATAAAATTTTGGGTGAACTCTTTGATAGTGGCCTGAAGTTACTAAAACCAATAATGTCCGAAAATAAACTGATTTTTCCTGCGACACTAAAGTCGTTATTGTAAATGATAAACTAGAACTAGAGCAATATCGTAAAACATCTATTCATACTACGAGTATGATCAATTATAAACAGGACATAGCACCACGACAATATAAAAATTCTTGCCTTAGTGGTGACATTTACCGAGCGTTTAACTGTACGTCAAATGAAGCAAATCTAGAAAGTGCTCTAAAAAATCTCGAAGAAATGTTTTTAAACAATCAATACCCCAAAAATCTGATTAAATCTAAAATTGCTGAAATTAAAGATCGAGAATTCGGCCCAAATCCTAATAAATTATTACGCGAAGCTGATGAAAACAATCCAGATTTACAATTTTTCTACATGAGTTTGAATTATACAAGTTTCAGATGCTCCCAAATCGCTACTAAAATTAAAACCATAATAGAAAAATATACCCCCAATTATCGCCTAAAAATTTGCTTTAAAACCATAACTTTAGAAAAAGGTAATCTTACCCCGCCTTAAACCTTATAAACCGCTACTTCTCACTCCCAATACAGTATACTTAATTTTGAAAGTACGTATACAAGAACATGGTAGATGTGAAGAGTCACACATATATGAGCACATTTTTTCTTGTGTAGATTATCACAACTCCCTTGAAAATAGATACCGTTCTGATCCGAATCGAACTGAGTTAAGATCACACTTATACGAGCATTTTACTGCTTTATCAGCCAGTATTCCTAACTGGTATGAACGTACAGCATTTGAAGGACTTATGATCACACAAATGAATCCTACACTTAATGTACAACTTAAATTTAGAAAATCAAACCTTATCTGTACCTGCATAACACGTGTTAACGATCTTTTTGAAAAAATAGAATAGTGGGGTCTTAATTAGCCAATTTCGAGCCCCACTATTGCTAAATTACTCAGATGCAAATCTTGCGAAAATATTTTAGTGTTAAAAAACCTTGTTTCGAAAATGATTGTAATAAATCGAAAGCTCAACAATTTATATTAGTTTTACTAAAGTTAAATCATTAGCGCCTAATTAGATACATGTAATTTTGATATGAAAAAATCAGGCTGGTAATGGATTGTTCACGGAGTAATCTGTGTTTCATGAAAATACTTTTTTGATCACAGTATCATGAGGTGGTTTTAAAAATGGTTTCCAACTCAAAATTCGTTTCCGTAAACTGATTCATACTTAGGGTTCCCGAAGAAAAAATCAGCTGCCTGATAAAAAGGTCATATTAATCTGAAGATTTAGGACTTAGGGTACTTTTTGGCGCTAACTTTTTTTTAGTGTAACCCATTGGTGGCGCTGTTTTGGGACCTAAAATCGTGCCAAAAACATTTTTTCACCAAAATTTGCAGCGGCAAAAACTACCCTAGGTTCTTAATTTTCGGGAGCTGTTCGGGATACTGAAAAGTTATTTGTCGCCTATTTCATGTTGCCAGAGAAAATAATCTGGTTTTAATCAAGTCAGATTAAAAAGATATGTCCTTTTTACAGTGACGTCTTTTAATTTCCAGCCCCTACAACATGTTTAAAATATCCTAAGCTCTTATATCGGTCCCTATTTTTTACTTTTCAAATTATTGTTCATTTTCCTGATTATTAGTGTGACTTAATTAACAAACCCATTTCAGCTTCCAAGCTGTTCTATAGCTAACTGGGGTGAATGGAGTTCCTGTGCGCAAACGTGTGGGCAATCTGTTAGAACCAGACATAGATCGCCGGTCGGTGAATATAAAAAATGGTCAATGACTAATAAGATTCTCAAACTAGATGATACTTCCAGCTGTCCGTTCATTGATATCTGCATTGATGAGTCTGAATATGACTATGACTATTATAAGTAATATACTGATGCATATCCTGTTCAAAATTAGTTAACACAAAAATCGTGAGAATGAACTGGACTGAGAAATAACCGTCCCTGATTTGCCGACAAGCGGCCTTGACACTCACCCATCGCTTAAAATCTCTATGCTACACCACACTGATATATCTCTCTCTCCGGATTTTGTGTTAACTCATTTTGAACAGGATATGTGTATTACTAAAATGTTAACTAAAAATTAATTTCTGTTTCACTCATTAATAAAATAAATATCGCGTATACATTCGTATATTATTATACAGTGTAACTAGTTAAAGCATACCTACACAGCTACCTGTACAGCTTTTGCCGAAAATGGTGGTTAAACTCGTCAGGGGTGTTAAAAAATGTGTGCTTTAAGTAGTCCCCACTGTATATTAAGGATGTTGTGGGTGCTAAATATTTGCAATATTCAAGCAATTCAAAGTGGCTTTTATTTATTACATGACAAATTTTTCGAAATAATTAGCAATATTCTATAATGGTTCACTTTTTGCTATCTGAATAATTTTAAATCATGACTCATTTCAATTTTAACTCCCGTAGTGTCTTTTGCGCCATCCGTGGCGCAATGGCCTTTAATTGCAATTTAGGACCCTTAATCATGTATGAATAAAAATTTACAAAGTGATCTATCGACTATTTGAATAATTGACGTTTGTGCGTTTTTTTTCGAAAATTTTTACTGTAACAGTACTTAGTTATTACAGTACTTATTTTTTGCAAAAAAAATTTAAATCATCAAAAAAAGCTTTTGAGCATTCCTAGAAGTCATCACTTCCGAAATACTGATTACAGAAGATATGCGTAGGCCGAAAGAAAGGAGAGAAAAATCACGAGAAAATATATTCCAAAAAAAAATTTAAGACTCATTTTACATGAGATTGATGATAAAAACATTGAATTTTTTTTGCAGATTCAATACCCAAATTTGGCGACGGTTAAATATTTTAAATTTGAAAAGTCAAATTAACCCTAAATTCGTGTTATTTATGCACTGTTGTGAGAATCGGCAAAAATGAGAGAATTTTTAATTTTCTTCTTCACATTTGATGACTTTTATTAATTTTTTTAACAAATTGTTTATATCCCTTTATCACCTTTTGGTTAGAATGCGTAGCCACTACTCCATTAACCGTGTGCATTTTAACGTGTGGCTAGCATCTAACAAAAGGTATAGAGGACTAGGAAATGTATAGAATTCTTTGAAAAATATGATTATCATTGAAAAAATATATGTTGATAATGGAATCTTTCGGTATAAATGCTAATTCAAACGCAACGCAACGGATGGCGTCAAAGACACTACGGGGTCCAGAGATTGTCGGCCACTACGGGAGTTAAATTTGACGGTCGATGTGTTTACTTTGAAATGATCATAATTTTTAAAAACCACTTGTGATGAAAAAAACAAAGTTTTCTTAATTCAGAATTGTTTTCTTCTGTGGCGATAACCAGAGGATTTCTTTTTATTTAGAGTCCCGATTTTGGCCAGATAGGTTATTTAAAAGTATTGTTATCCCCTCAGAGTAACTATGACAATATAGTACGCCGTCAGTAAGTAACCTCACACCGGGAAACCCGGCTAATGCGAAGTAAAGTCCGGCAAAATGTGTAATCACAAAGGTAGCGAATACATAACGTACTCACTACCAAACTATCGTATTTAAACAAAAACGATTTGAAAAATTCAGACACATTTTTATGGTGCTTGTTTTTCATGGGACAGATTCATGGGTCACTTAAGGGAGTGGGTGTCGCTGATTTGGGCCTCTTCCAAGGTCATTTCCCGCCAAACTAGCAGAGGTGATATTTCAAAAACATTTGTAACTAACAGAACCAACCTTCGCGGTAATTTCAAACTTCACAGTAATCTGATACAATCCCACCTACGCCGACACCTACGCTTTTAAAAAGCCTCCTGAAAAGACACGCAGTTAGTGCCTACTCCTTCAATTTTCATCATTTTTGATTTTTTTTTGTGTCAGGCTCCGGAGAAGCCTTACAAATAATGAAAAAGCGCTTTTGTTTTAAAATTTTGCTTTCAGCGGACAAAAACGCGAAAAAACCAAAAATTAAAATTTTGAAATGGTCAGTTTGGGAGGCTCAGGCAAAAGCTATCTCCTCCACCAGTTTGGGAGATACAGTTTCGACTCATACTGCATCTGAAAGCAGAAGACTTGTTTGACAATAAACTAGAGAGTTTTTTTCGAAATTTTGCTTTGGCGTCTCTTGGGGGCCATGTCAAATTTTCATTTTTAGCCAAATTGTTCGAAATGGTCAGTTTGGGAGGCTCAGGCAAAAGCTATCTCCTCCACCAGTTTGGGAGATACAGTTTCGACTCATACTGCATCTGAAAGCAGAAGACTTGTTTGACAATAAACTAGAGAGTTTTTTTCGAAATTTTGNTTTTTATCATTTTTAATTATTTTTTTGTGTGAGGCTCCGGAGAAGTCTTACAAATAATGCGAAAGCGCTTTTGTTTTAAAATTTTGCTTTCAGCGGACAACAACGCGAAAAAACCAAAAATTAAAATTACGAAATGTTCAGTTTGGGAGGCTCAGGCAAAAGGTATCTCCTCCTCCAGTTTGAGAGATACAGTTTCGACTCATACTGCATCTGAAAGCACAGGACTTGTTTGACAATGCATTAGAGATTTTTTTTAAATTTTGCTTCGGCGTCTCTTGGGGGCCATGCCAACTTTTCATTTTGAGCCTAAATTTTTGACAAAATTTAGAAACCAGAAAATATGCTTCAAAATATTTTTTCCGTAAATACAAACACTTTTTAAGAATTTTGGTGAAATTTTAAACTCGGTTACGTCAAAAGAAAACAAATTATCGCACTTTCAATTTTAATCATAAATAAATCAATAATTTTTGTATTCGTTTTTTGGCCGCCGAAAGCAATATTTTAAAATAAAAGCAATTTTGCATCATTTGTTAGGCTTTTCCAGAGCCTCACACAAAAAAAATAATAAAAAATGATGAAAGTTGAAGAAGTAGGTACGAACTGCGTGTCTTTTAAAGAAGCTTTTTAAAAACGTTGGTGTTGGCGTAAGTGGGATTTTATCAGATTACTGTTAAGTTCAAAATTACCGCGTTTCTGTTAAGTTACATCTGTTTTGGAATATCAACTTTGGCTAGTTTGGCGGAAATGACAAGAGGCCCAAATCAGCGACACCCACTCCCTTAAATTAAGTCTACTCATCGGAAATCGCGTGTTTTTACACATTGCTTTTTTACCTATCGATCCCTAATAGGGTACATGTAATTATGATAAGTCATCATAATTAATCCAAGCTCTCTCAAAATTCTCAAAATTTTTTTTTCGAAATAACCCGCAAAAAATTTTACTATTGAATTCCTTACACTATGTTACATAGTCTATGTACCTAAGTACTTTACACTAGGTACTTAAAATGGTGACTAAAGTCCAGAGTAAAGTGCGGCATACAGTATGTGAAACACCCTTTCAAAACCTTCGCATTTACGGAAAAAATATCACTCTTTATTTTAAATTAAAAAATTGTATAAAAATTTATACAAATCAAATTTAAGAATATCGATTTGGTTCAATAGATTCGGCTTGGTTCAAAATATCGTTAAAATGAAAATTGTATCTTTTGAAAATACTGCAAGCCCAAAACATTTCGGCGATATTGGCACATTGGGCGAAATAGGGCACCCCCTTTGTACTGGGGGCCTATATCGATAATTATACCTTGGTAGGTATAGACACTTTTTCCCTATCTTTTAACTAGGGAAAAAGTGTTTAGACCCACCAAGGTATAATTATCGATATCGCAGGAAGTTATTTGCCAAATTTCGTAGGTTTTCGGCAAAAAATTTCGGCGATATTGGGCCCCCTCTGTAATAAAGTCGAAACTTTTATACAGTATAAAAATCTCTGTTTTTTAATTAGAATTGTGCCCGGAGATAAATTGTAAGGAATTCTATCGAGGGATTATTACGGGTTTAAAATATTGTTCAATGAGCACGGTAATGAATATATGCGATTGGATACCAAAACTTTGGTCCGGCTTACAGGTCGTCTTTTCCACTTGTTAATGAAAAAACAAGCACGTCTGTTCTCCGATAAAAACGTCTACAGTATGTACTTTTTTTTACTTGCGAAGTGAAAATTGTCCTTTAGCTAATTACAGCCAATTAAAAATGGTAACTAGGTGGATTTTATTTTGAACGCCAAGCTATAGCCGATGTCAAGGGTTTGAAAATAAAATTCACCTAGTTACTATTTTTTATTGGCTGTAATTACCTAAAGGACAATTTTCACTTCGCAAGTAAAAAAAATACATACTGAACATATGTAACATATGATATGTAGCATTTTAAAATTGGAAAAATGACAACCTGTAATATAGGTCCTGTATATCTCTTTAAGACTTTAGTTGCATTTTTCTAGTACATTATACAGTATAATTAATACTATTCAAGTAACTACTTATGTACTGGACCATACTAGCAAAGTCTTATACAGCTGAGATGAGGCCTTCCCAATATTGAAATGTAGGTTGGGTAATGATATTTAAAATAAGAGTCAGCAATGTTTCTCTTTTTGGAAGTGAAGCGGGTCAATGGGGCGCTGAGGTGCCCATGACTAAGCATATTTTAGATTGCAAGAAGTTTGATGGAAGAATTACGCGCGAATATGAGAAAATATACTTTAAAATGCGAATTTTGACAAATTAAAAAAATTATCACTCAACTCTCAAATATAAATTGAAACTTACTTTTATTTATTTTTTTAAGTAAATAGCTTGATAGAACCCGCCCTAGAAACATCATTCTAAAACAAGTCGCCTTAGAAACTATTTATGCCATAAAATAATTAATAATAATTTTTTCTCGAAAAAATATACGGTCCCTGACCTCTCAAACCCTCCGAAAATAATAATTTATTATGTGTCGCGAAGCAGTAAAAGTTTTTAAAGTAGATGATCCACAGTGTGCACCAAATTAATTTCGATTTTCCAAAAAAGGTCAATTCGGCCATTTTGCCGAAAATTGATAAAAATGTGATTTTAACTATCTTTTGATTTTTAACTTCTTATTAAAAATAAAACTGATAATAAATCAAGTTAGAAGGAGCCTCCTACTGTGAACACGAAGCATCGCTATTATTTTTTTGGTTATCGGTTTTCGTTCATTTTAAACTTATGATAGTTATGAAAAATCGGAAAAGTAGATTTTGTAGAGAATTTAAAAGAAAAATTTTTACTCGGACAGAATTTTGAAAATTTTCCAAAAAATCCGGGTTTTTGATTGGTCAAAAATCGACATTCTTCAAATGGAAAACTAGGGCTACAAGCGTGTAACACGCTGCGTGTTCTTAAAAGTGTCGACAGTCAAAAAATTAAATTTTTTCGTTGAGTATTCGAGAAGATATGACCGCTTAGAATAAGACAAAATGTCGATTGTTTGAGAAAATCACATCATTTTGGCAAAAAATTGGATTACGGAAGTGCTTAAATTACAGTCAAACATTAGCTATTACATAGGCGCACATTTTCTATGTAAAATAGAAGAGGGCACGTTAATCCGCCAAAAATTTTTTTTGAATCGGAATTCATTCGGCATTTGAAAAATTGACTTATCTGATTTAGTTTTAGATAGCTCAAACTGAGCACAATATCTAGTTGATAATAACATCAAAAATAATTGTGTAGATCGAATTTTTTCTGAGATAAAATAAATATTTAATTATAATTCAATAATTTCAGTTATCTCAGAAAAAATTAGACATAATTCGGTTGGACCAATTCTTTTTATTTTATTATTCACTAGATATTTGTGCTCAGTTTGAGCTATCTAGAAACCAAATCAGATGAGTCATTTTCAAATGCCGACTGAATTTCGATTCAAAATTTATTTTTTGGCGGATTAACGTTCCCTCAAAATAGAATCCAAAAAAGTTCGGCAAAAATAGTGAGGGCCAATACAAAAACCAAAAAATGTGAGTTTTTATTAAAAAAAAATCTTTAAAAGAAAAATACGTAATTGCGGCAAAAATATCTTACAAATGTGGTGAAATGACACTTAAAACATAGCTTATTCAGAGACGCACTTATTACTCAAAAAAATCAAATAAAACATTTTCAGGAATAAATAGATATGGCTTATTCAAATATGAAAAATGTCGATTTTTTGAGGAAATCACATCATTTTGGCAAAAATATGCGCCAGAGTTAAAAAAAGTTCAGTTTTTCATTTTTGCATAATTCGCTATCAGCCAATCAAAAGGGTTTGATCTTGGCAACACGTAGGTGCTTGACAAATTTGAACGATTTGATTGGCGGATAGTGAATTATGCAGAAATGAAAAACGGAAGCAAAAACGTGACATGCTGTATTTAGGAACAGTTCTGAGAAAATTCTACCTGAAAAGCAGTTAAAATGACAACATAACTTTCAAATGCTTGCTAAAAATGTGTATGACATTTGAAATGTTATTAAATAATGTTTTAAATAAAATAGGGCTAAAAATTTTAAGAATGTCCACTTTAACTTGTTTCATAGATCATCTATGATAGATGCCCTTGTTTTTAAATGTTTAGCTCTTTGAAAAGATTTTCGGTTTTATTTCAATTTCATAACACGCAGAAAAAAGTTTATGGGGTCCCGGTTCAAAATATTTATACTGAGCACAAATATCTAGTGAATAATAAAATACATGTAATTATAAATTGGTCAGCATCGAACCATTTTTCTGTTTTTTGTTGAGATTAGTGAAATTATTAAATTGTTAGTTTTTGTTAAAAAAATGAAAACAATGGCCTGATTCGATGGCCTCGATTATTTTTTTTCAATTTATTTTTAAATATTTGTGCTCAGTTTGAGCTATCTAAGAACTCAAGCGGATGAGTCGACCCGTAATTGATATCATCTTCATCGATAATTTGTCGAGACTTGAGTTGAATTGTCAGATTTAGAGCAAATAACACAAAAAAGGATTTGAAATCACCTGAGGTCTCGACGCAGTTTGCAACCCGCGAGTTTTAAAATGGAGATCAGGCTTTTTGTAAAAGTAGAGATATTTTTGGATCAGTTAAAATGATTCATTTGATGAAATTACCAACGGCGATGAAACAAAAATTATTAAATATCTAGAAAATTAGTTCTACTCGTAAAACATTCCTTATTGTTTAGTACAGCAAAAATTGTGATATCAAAAATTAAAAAGTCAAGGTCAGCAGAGCCTTTAACCGTTTAAATGTCACGTTTTTAGGACCAACTAAGGGGTCAGGGACTGTAATAGTGATAAGCCAGACGACCTTTTCAGTGTTATACTAATAGTTATACCCTATCTCAACTTCCATAGCCTAAGGGTTAATCAGCCTGCTGTTTATCGATGAGTCTCTATCCTCGTTCCCCTACACTAACCCCCAGCTGCTCGAGCACACAAATACCCCAAGGAAATTTTTGCAACAAATTGAACTCTTTGAAAGAGTCTTTCGCGAACCTAGCTGAACTTAATATTTTTTTTCATGAATTGAGTTCTAAAATAGTGAAAATATTTATCGACGTGGTGTTATCATCACATGAAGGTCGGCTAGCCAATGAGAATGCTGTACTACGCAAATGAACCAATCAGCACTCTCGGTCGCCGGTTCCAATGCGTGGCATAATTACCCTTCAGGGGTTAAAAATGAGTATAACCAAATGTGCCAATCCGACCCGATCTGTATACGCAAAATGCTCTGTGAATTTTGGCTTTTTTCACGGGTTGGATTTCGAGCAATCCAGCCCAATCCCCGCTTGAGCTGCTGGTTACGTAATCCAGAAACCCGCCCACGCAAATTGGGGAAATCTTACACGTAGCCAGAAATCGCCCCGAAAAAAATCGGAAAATTATGACAAAGAAGGGAGCCGACGAACAGGGTATGAAATTTTACTTTTTTTTGAAAACGCAAAAAAAGCTGACGTATCTACGCAAAAATTTAAGGACCGCGCGACGATGGCCGCAGCGACAGCTCGGAATTATTAGAGATTGAACTAACCCTCATTGAACAAAAATATAAATCGACCAGAGAAAATGTCAATAGGCTAAGGGTCGAATATGAAGAGGAAAAGGAGAAAAGCAAAATGATACAAATGGAGTCTATTCAGTTTGCAGAATATATTTCGAAAAAATCAAGCAAAAGGTAACTTTCAAGAATATTATTTTCATTTTCCGAAAAAAAATTTGAGATCTAGAATTTCTGCAAACGAATTTTTTACAGGCTCGCGGAATAATTCAGCCTAAAATGATGCAATTAAACTACATTTTATTGATATACAAATCTAAGAAAAAGTTAGTCTCAAAATAAGCGTCTGAAATTGCTAAGAATGTGAAAGTTACGCAGATTTGAAAAATTTGAGCATTAATTTACGGTGATAGCGTAAAAAGATCAAGTTTGAATTTTTAAATAAACTCTACAGTGAGTAAAATTAAAACGAATTTTGTTTAAAGATCTAAATTTTGAAAACACGATTTTTCTGATAATATCTATGAAAAATGACGTCATCGTTTCTATTTTAAAATATGTAGTATTTCTAATAATTTAAATATATTTAATTTCGATCTAATTTTACTATCGTATTGAAATGAAAGGGCGTCGGTAAAAAGATTTGTTGTCGCATTTGTACTTTCGAACCACTGTAATAGAATTTCTATAAAATTCTTAGAGCACTTTTCGCGAAACCTTTAATTTCCGGTTAATTACCGAAAATCTTAAAAACGTCTTTAAAAGTTATAATCTGGCCCGAAACTTGAAAAAAAGTATGTACCAGTTCGGAACTATGTCACCGATGAATTTGAGATTACAAAAAACAGACCTCAGCATTGATTAATCGTTAACGCATTGATTAATCGTTTAAAAATAAGGGGATAGTTAGTCACGAATTTCATCTTGCTGTATATAAGAAGGGGTTCTCCGGTCCTTCAGATTCACGTTCGCGTTTGATCCTTATTTTCAATGCACTTATTGGTCAACAATATTTCCGACGTCCCTATTGGTCAAACTCGATCGTAAATCTGACGGACTGTAGATCCTTTTTCTTAGATATGGTGATTGCGTGTCCGAACTAGTGTATGGGTTTGAACTAGATCCGGCTTTATTTCAAAAAGTATGGCCCAGACTACCAAACCGAAATTAACCCGGATCTTGTTCAAACTCATATAATATAAGATGGGTAACCCATCATGAGTTCTATTGAAATTCGGGTCTTGGGACATTCATGAAAAAAGAACAATATTATCAAAAACACTCGAACTTAAATAAATCTAAACATTTTTTTCTCCGATTTATATTTGGATAAGGAAATCTTTAATTCAATGAATTTCTTCATAGATATTGTAAAAATCTCCAGTCACGATTTTTTTGCAAGCTTAATATAAATCAAATAGATCTGTTCGCCACTTTTTCAAATTTAAGGGGGTACACGGTTTTTAAAATTTCACATCAGTGCTCAGAACAAGATATAGTGATTTTGAAAATACTCATATGAAGATCTATCCGTCTGCTCTGGACCGTAAGTAAAAACAAATGAGCACCAGGCGGGAAGAGAGTTCTAACACTTACTCTATCTATAATGTCTTTTTCTCTTAAACGGTTAAATAGAAATTAATGAATGAACTTCCGAATTTCAAACTCATTCGATAGCATCTATTTTTTTGTTCGTTTTTAAAAACCTTCAAATCAAATTCGTGCATTTTTTTAAACTCAAAACAATATAAATATTTTGAACCGGGACCCCTTAAACTTTTTGCTGCGTGTAATTTACTATTTCTCATCATTCGCATCATTTTAATTTTACAACTTATTACCAATAGACAATTGTACCGAAACTAGTTATGAAATTGTAATAAAACCGAATATTTTTCAAAGAGCTAAACATTTTAGAACAAGGGCATCTATGAAACAAGTTAAGGGGGTAGCAGCGATGTGGCAGACTGGCTGTCAATTTAATTTAACAGAATAATAGTTGGTTTATTTTTTTGTGCTTAATCGTTAGCTGAACCAAAATACTGTGGTATCAGCTCATAAAATCATTATTTATCTATTTAAGGAACGATTTGAGTTCAAACTTTTATTTTATAATTCGTTAAATTTTCGAAAAAATTCAAGATTATGAAATTTTAAAGCATTTCGTCCAAAATTTTTTCTGATTAATTTTTTGAAATTTAGATGAATAAAAACGAAAAAATAGCACTTTAACTTTTTCATGCATGTTTACATATTTTCTGAATGCTGTTTAGAAAATCATAACATGTTCATTTGTCATTTTTTTGTCGACCTTTTTTAGAAATATTTTGAAAATTTTCCGCAAATCAAGTCCAAAATTTTTTATTGATGCTTTTTTGAATTTTTTTAAAAAAATCAGGCCGAATCAGTTGTGTTATTTTCTTATATCTATTTGATTTCCGTATTTCAACCGATGGAAAGGTCAATCGAATATCGTTTCTGAACTACGGATCGAAGACTATGCTGCTGGAGGCATGTCTTTGCACCATCTTTGTTCGGGAGTTCTGACAGAAACAATCCAGATTTAAAAATGACTAACATAGCCTTCTCCAAGAACTAACTGTCCCCTGAAAAACGTGGCTGCTATGAGAACATTCTGAAATGATAATACAACTTGCGTATTTTCAACTAACAATAGTATGGGGCTAATAATTCTTAAGAAATGTCCCACTTCGAGGGCAGTATGCGCAATGTGGCAGATCTGGTACATTTTTCGGAGTGATTTTGAAAAGAAAAAAATGTGAAAAATTTTATTTTATTTTTTAACAAAATAAAGTGTTCATACTTGCAAACGTTTATATTTATAAAAATTTTTACATACTTAAGTATGTGTAAAATAATCAAAAACCACTTTTAATTACAACTCCATTTCCAACTTGACCCGATGTGGGATTTTTTTAAAGGCGATATTTATAAACTTCAGACCATTTTCGGGTGGTAATGCACTAATAGTGGGAGAAATCATTATCCACATGCAAAAATTTCTAAATATGAAAGTTTTTTTTCATGAAAAATAGAGAAAAACAGCTTTTTAGGAAAAACAAATTGTTTAAGGGTATCCCGGGTCCTAATCTTGAACATAATGCTCGATAAATATATTAGCCAAACACAGCTTCAAGGATATATTCAGATTGACCCAGTTTGTAAACCTAGCTTCATCTTGCGAAAGAAACATGTGTCAAAACTTTTGTGCAGAATACACTCCAGACACATTAGCGAAACAGGGAGCCCACAAGCCAAAATTGAAATTCTATCTCCCTGAAGTTATATTTTAAAAATAATTAATTTTTAACATAACCTGCATAATTAGTATACAAAATTTCTGTGAAGCGTTTTGGTCGATAAGGCTCTTAGTTTTTCTTAGAATAGTGCGATAGACCATCGTGTTTTTTGAACATTTTCATCGAAAATTCTATCTCCTCCGAAGTTTCATATTTAAATTCACTCCAGATTTTTGCACAAGGAAGCTCAAAACCATTATAAAACTTCTGTGGAAGCGTTTTTTTTTTAATTTCGACCCAATCTCAAAATATGAATTTTCATGGTCACGTGAAAAAATTTTCAGGAAAAAAAAGTGCTTCGATTTTTTGTCGAAAGTAGGCTCAAAAAGAAAGCTGAGAAAACCACTGAAGAGAAAGTTGGCTTACGGCATGATGAAATTTAAAAAGTCTTAGTGGTCAAATTGACACAAACGTTATTTTTGAACTAATTTGAGAAAAATACTTAGAAAAAAATCGAAAAAACCGCAAAATTTTCGAAAAATCTTTGTTGTCATTTGGGTTGTTTATGCCGTTCAAAACATAAACAATGATTTGGTGCCATTTTTATGGCATAATAAGCTGCAGAAAATGTAGGAACCGGGATACCTTAAAATATAAAAAAATGTCCTGACTTTAAAAAGTTAAGCTAGCCTATTAACACCCGCATTTTACACAGATTTTTAAAAATAATAAATTTTTTATAATTGCGTGCCAAATGGCACAAACGCCGTGTCACAAGCAAGTGTTGTAA
>SCLH01000469.1:196264-210293 GCA_004367855.1 Oikopleura vanhoeffeni | reverse complement strand
CTGTGAAATTGTCCCATAAAATAATAAACAAAGAAGTTCTTCATTGTTAAAAAAACATTTTCCTATTTTTAACCCGATTGAAATCAAACCAGAAAAATCAGTGCTTTTTGCACAATTCAAGCAAATATTGTGAAAAATAAAAATGTTATTAATTCTTCGAAATACAAATAAAAATTGCCGTCTGCTCATTTAAATAACATAAAAAATAAAATTTTCTCGTTCCAGCAATATTGATGAGATGAAAGCAACTTAAAATTAAAAGAAATCTGAAAAATAAAATTCTTGACGCCAAACTGATCAGTGTGACAATATCTGAAATTCATGCGACACAAATATATTCTCGTTCGTTTTGGGCACCAATTTTTGTCAATTTCATTAAATGAACTTCATGTTACCCGGAAGTGAAAGATATAAGCCTTGTGCGAGGTAAATTTTGAAATATTTTTAGGTACTTCAGATAGTCCTCGTTTTGTATTGGTTGAGTTCGTGAAAGTATATGCGATTAAGTTGTGTATACTTATTGGTTTTGAACATAAGTTTTGTTTAAAATAACAAGAAACACAACCTTGCTGCTTAAAAATTCTGAAATTCGATTCAAATCGTTAAAGTTTGTGCAAAAAAGTAAATTATTTATTCTGGCGAAAAGAAATAAATCATTTATGATGAAAGAGATAGTTAAAAGTCAAGTCAAATCCGGTGCAGTTAAGTATGCTCAGTGAAAAACATTTATTTAAAATGTTTCTTAAAAAACAAAACTTATATTAGTTAACAGCTAAAGTCTTCACTTCAATGTTTTTTTCGTAGAGTTGGAAATTGGTTCTTCAAGGGCATTTGCAGTTTCCAGTGACTTTGACGTCAACGAGTTTTGCAACGGTAACAATGGATACTTTGGCATCTAAAACGATGCTGAAATATAACGTTAGTGAAACATTAGCAGAATTAACTTCCAATAAGATCTTGGTATCTATGAAATTTGTTTTATTCTTTTTTAATCTTGTGAGAAATATAATTTTGTTGAATTCATAATACGGTGAAAAACTCAATAGTCCTAATAAACTTTCTAAACTGAGTGATAAGTACTTACTCAGAGGCCATGTTGATTTCTGGGGCTTCGAAGCAAATTTCGGCTGCCATTTTAATTTATTTGTTTGAGTAAATAATTGAACTGGTTTTTCTCAATAATTTTTTCTCTTTTATGCGCAATCCAACCACTGGATGAATTTTTATCAGCGATCATATAGTTCGTCATTCTCCAGAAATTATTTGATTACTTTTTTAACGATCGAATACTTCGTATAAATTTGAAAGTTTTATTCAAGTTATTCAGTTATTAATATACTCTCAAATATATTCAAAATGGGAAAAATTTGTGTTCAATCTCCAGAGGTCGTCATGCACGGAGAGTAAGTACAACAAATGTTTGAATATTTTCTCAAATAGATCTGCTATTTGAAATTTTGTCTTAATATAATNAGCCGACCCGCTGATCTAGACAGGCCACTGTAATCATTCGTGGACACGCTATCAAAGGTAGTATCCTCAATATGAATTAAAAATGAAATCCCAAAAAGATGATCTCATCAGAGTAGAAAGGAGGCTAAGTGATAGAGATTACAATAACATCATCAATTCTGAAACTTAAATAATGAAGAATTCTTTTGAACAAATTATATGTCCGTGAAATACGGCCCTGCGTTCGGGTTAGTTAATCTTCGCATTGTAACACGCTCTTTCCCCATGAGAACCCTCAAGTTATCTGCGAACTGAAAATGACAATTGGGCATGGCTAAAGGGAGCAACGCGGGGGCGTTTCAACCGGCACGCCAAGGAATGTAACTGGATGTTATTTACAGATTTTTGATGCAGTATTATCTTTGCTATTCGGTTGATATTTTTCATTAAATGTAACATTATTTTTTTTCGGTTATTTATTATCGCCAGATATAAATAGTTCAGCAGAATAATAGAAATTTAGATATACAGAAATTATGTTGTTCAAGTAAAATTTTGTTGTTTTGGCATAGAACTTTTCACATAATTGTAACACAATAAAAAAAAAAACATATTTCACAATAAACAGAGAAAAATTAGTACGCATTGCAGCTCCCTTGACAGAGATTTCTCTAATTGGCCTTGGTCACACCAGCAAACCTGTGCTGAAGATTGACTAAATAAAATGTTAAATAAACAATTAATAATTTTTAGAAGTGTCTACATCTGGATTTATGTAGGCAATGTTCAAGTAGTAGATCTATTGAGAAATATCCGACATTTGTTTATACTTACTCTCCGTGCATGACGACCTCTGGAGATTGAACACAAATTTTACCATTTTTGAATATATTTGAGTGTATATTAATAACTGATAACTTGAATAAAACTTTCTAATTATACGAAGTATTCGATCGTAAAAAAAGTAATCAAATAATTTTCTGGAGGAATGAGGAACTATAAATCCCTCATAAAAATTTCATCCAGTGGTTGGATTTGCGCATAAAAGAGAAAAATTATTGGAGAAAAACGCAGTTCAATTATTTACTCAAACAAATAAATTAACATGGCAGGTCTTCAGTCGCAATAATTAAGGTCTCATGGGATAGGCTTGATGGTAAATGGGAACATTAAATAAAGGGATTTTTCACGACTTCAATTTGTTCGAAATTATAAATCACTTAGCCTCTTTCTTCTTGGATGAAATCAACTTTTTTATTAATTGTGTTGAATCCTTAATAAGTCGATCTTTATTTTGAAATTTCATTTTTGGTCAGTTCTATTGAGATTCTTCCATTGATAACGTGTCCACAAATGATACAGTGGTCTAGATCAGGGATCGGCACCCGAGCAGATTATTATTCCGAACCGAACAGGAACACATTTTTTCAAATCTTGATTCGAACCGATCATGATCATGAACATTTTTTCAGACCAGAGCAGATTGTCCAAACTAAACCGATCTTGAATATATTTTGTCCAAAATGTCCGAACCGAAAAAAAAGTCAGAAAAAATGTGCTTCGATTTTTTTACAAGTAGGCTCAAAAGAAAGCCACGGAAAATAACATTTGCTTGAATTTGACCACTAAAACTGCAACGTAGGCCAACTTGACGTAGGCAAACTTTCTGATCAGTGTTTACGTGGCTTTGAAAACTCCTTCATTTAATGTTTTCATTTATCACCAAGCATATCCCATGAGACCTTAATTATTGCGACTGAAAACTTCAATTGGCATGGTTAAAGGAGCAACTGGCGTTTTCCAACTCAGGGACTGTAACTGGATGACTGATTACTGCTGGGGCGGGGTGGGTGCGATTGGCGACTCCGTCTAGACCACAACAGAGGCGAATCTTTTTCTTGATGGCTATTATTTGCATTCGTATTGATTTTTTTATTAATCTCTGTTTAAGATGTTTTTGTTCGGTTAGTTTATTTCGCCTTAATGTTCACCGATATCACAGAAAGAGATATCTGAAAGTGAAAAGAAGAAATTATAAACCTGCAATCCAGGCTGACAGACATGGATGTTCAAAGTAAGCATTTTGTGTTTTGCAAGAACGTTACCAAATAATTTGTTAACAACAAAATAAAAATAGAAACAATTTCACAGATAAACAGAATTATCGCATTGCAGTTCTCCCGGTGACACCGAATTTTCGTCTGAATTTGGTCCTTGTGTGACCCCAACCAGCAACCCTGTCATGAAGACTATTGATACAAATAAATAATGTTTAAAAATAATAAAGACTTTATAATTTTTAAAGTGTCGTCCACATCTCGACTTATATGGTAGACAAATGTTCAAATAAGCTAATCTATTGAGAAATTCCAAAACATTTGTTGCTACTCTACTTCTCCGTGCTGACGACCTCGGGGAGATTGACCAAATTTTACCCATTTTGAATTTTATGTTGAGGTTATAACTTGGTTAATTAAAACTTTTCAAATTTATACGAGTATTCGATGTTAAAAAAAGTAATCAAATATTTCTGGAAAATGACGACTAGTAAATATCGCTATAAATTTTCTCCAGTGGTTCGTGGATGCTCGCATAAAAGAGAAAAATATATTGGAAAAACAGTTCCAATTATATTTACTCAACAAATATAAAATATGGGCAGCCGAAATTTGCTTCGAAGCCCCAGAAAATCAACCATGGCCTCTAGTGATAGACATCTATCATCATAGAAAAGTCTTTGCAGGACTTGTATTGAGTTTCACCGTATTAAGAATTTAACAACATATTATTTTTTCTCCAATGATTAAAAAATACACAACTTATTCGACATAAAATTATAATTTCATAGATACCAAGATCTTATTGGAAGTTATTTCTGCTAACGTTAGGCTAACTTTATATTTCAGCATCGTTTTAGATGCCAAAGTATCCATTGTTACCGTTGCGAAACTCGTTGACGTCAAAGTCACTGGAAACTGCAAATGCCCTTGAAGAACCAATCTCCAACTCTACGAAAAAACATTGAAGTGAAGACTTTAGCTGTTAATTAATATAAGTTTTGTTTCTTAAGAAACATTTAAATGAATGTTTTTTACTGACCATACTTATCTGCACTGGACCTGACTTTCCTTTTAACTATCTCTTTCATTATAAATGATTTATTTGTTTTCGCCAGAATAAATAATTTACTTATTTGCACAAACTTTTACGATTTGAATCGAATTTCAGAATTTTTAAGCAACAAAGTTGTGTTTCTTGTTATTTTAAACAAAACTTTTGTCCGAAACAAATACGTATACACAACTTAATCGCATATACTTTAACGAAATCGACCTATCTATAATGACGATTATCTAAATGAACTCATATATGCCGAAATTTACCACGCACAAAGCAGATATGATATAAGTTATATTTTGAAAATTCGGTTAAAGAAAAACTTGCCGGGTATTTCAATTCGAGATAATACTAGACCAAATTCTTAAAAGTAATGCTAATTAACTGTCAAAATAATTTGTTAAGAACGTCACACTTGCCGTCGAAGTTCGCAAAAACTTATGTGTTATACATGTGTACCAAATCTTATCCGTGGGAATAGATCAACACAATATTAATTTCAGATACTTTGAAATCGATCATTTTGTCATAATAAAAAACCGTAATATTGAGTCAACTATTCAGTCATTGTGATTTTTTACCTCCAAATTAATCGTTTCCCGGGTACCTTACATCCCTACACCACCGTAGTCACGATCACGGTCTTCCAAATAGAGGTGAAGTTTCTCAATATACTTATTGCGAAGCTGCCAAAAAGGCTTGTTAAAACAAAAAGTTATAACTCATAACAAAATTTTTAACAGGGACACTTTGCTTTATTCCATGCGGCATGAGAAAGTGATATATAATCAGAGAGAATTAAATGCCCGGCATCCATCATTCAAATAACTTATCACCTTTTGAGAGACAACCCTTTTTTTGAAGGTCAATCATATGGAAAATTCTGAATAACCCTGTTTCAGGGGATTCAGCATTTATACCTGATAAAAAAAATTTGTTGCTTTTCAGATACACTGTAACAAATATGTCCTGCTTAGATCGACAACTTTAGCCTGAGTGAGTATAGAAGCTGTAAACTTTTATATGACATTATTCGTAGATGTTGGTGATTTTAAATATAATCGCAACCAGCCGTTTAGAAAAGCCAAGTTGAATATATTCTCGTTGTTGAGAAATAATTTAAAAGTATTTTCATCAATCTACGTGGTCACTTTGAGACCGAGTTCTCGCCTCTTAATGCGTGGTAGGGGTAACGTTTATTGATCATTTTCGATGTTGACTTTCGTCAATTGGTTGAGGAAATAGATATGACAAAAAAGAAAAATGATGCGTTGTTGAAACGTCAGACAATTTTACGCCAGTAAGTTGACTACTTTCAAAATATTTTCGTAAATTCTTTCTTATCAAAGAGAGAGCAAAAAATATTCAGGAACGCACGTTTTTAAGTCTATCGTCCTGTTGTCAATTATTAGTATACAAGTTAAACTGAATTTTAACAACCTGAAGCGACAAAACTATCTTTCTGAAAAAATGTTATAAGCTTTTTTGAAATATGTTTCCTAGAATCTATTGAGCGCCAAAAATATTGATCTTTATACGTTAATTTTCAAATCCATCTCCTCCGTCATTATGGAGCGGATTTTCTTATACCAGATTTAATGTTACCATCTGACATTATTAAGAAAGAAATCTAGGCTACACATTGTTTTTGTTCCATCCATACGTTAACACGGCGATGCACCTTTTCGAACTTGCTAAAATTCTCATTTTTGCTCCAAAGCCTATACCATTTCTACGCGTTGACGGGAGTTAGATCAACTTCAGAAATCCTTCCTGCTACAATAATGGCATACGGCCAATTGTGCTCTGGTGGTCGCCGTATTTGTTATTCAGTTAAAAATTTAAATATTTTTTCAATCAAAAAACGGTTAAGCACCCGAACGACTGTGATTCGCGTTTTTAAGTAGTGCAGCGATAACAGGAAAAACCGTGGTAGCATGGGAACATCTTTGCACAAAAGTTTTCGCCGCAATAATTTTAAAATTTAGCTGGATTACCCAGATAAATATTACAGGTTTTCATCATACTGGAGATTCGTCAACTCCACACATCTATTTCGAGTAAAATATAATACATTAATTTTTTTTCTCGTAATTCAAACAATACCTAAAAGAAAAATCTAGACAAGATATCGAACTTCTAGTGTTGATTTTGTAATCGGGCTTCGCTTACTTCATTTCATTTCGCTAGGTTAACAGTATATTTTGGCGTCAAAACGATGTTAGCCAACGCGCTAACACTTAGGTCATGCAATAGCTGCCTGATACGGAACAACCTATCGCCTACTGGACACTATTTATATTTGCAATACTTTGTTGACAATTACTAACTACCAGAATACTATACAAGTTTTTTATTAGCTCACCCCCCAACCTAAATTTCCCACAAACAGCGTCCTGCACCCGCTCTATAAGGGAAAGTATCTGTCACTCGCATTTAACGGCACAAAACAGGGTTTCCAGCGGGGCTCAATGATAGATAAGACAGCCACAATCATCATGATTTCGTTTGGATAGTGAACATAATCTTGCTTTCCACAAAACAAGTGGCGGCCTCTGATTAGCCTACAAGATCAGGGAACGCCTCATTCCATAATCGAGCTCCTATTTTTCACTTCAAAGAGCATACTGCCCCTGAGTTATTGAAAAAGGAATACTTCTTTATAGCTTATTTTGACACAGCGAGAACGTGGAGAGCCCGAAGGTCGCCGATTTGCTCATTAAATTTCATATCCTAGCATGTATATGAGCAAAACTCGTTTTTGGCATTGTATTTTGACGGTGCCTCGGGAATTACATCCTCCTGGTCTTTACCGGCAGAAACACTAATAACTGGTATGGTACTAAGATCCCTCAGGATTACGCGCAGCGAGCCCGCAAGAGATCACAACTTTCATTTTGTATCTTACTTTTTCGAGACCGCGATTCAAAAATTTCTCTCAGAAATTTACCAAATTTTGAAAAATCACACTTGATATGGTTTGCAACATCGCCGATCAAGGAAATACTTCTTTCTTGAACATAATGAAATAACAAACAGTCTGATCACTTATTTTTTGTCATATTTGCAAGAAAAAACATCTTAAAACTAATATTTCGAACTTCATGTCGATCCAGTTCTTAACTGCGCCTATCCTTGGAGTTGTCCGGTCGCGTTTTTAAGTTTTTACGATGATAGCTACGGGGAAAGATTCTGTTACAGACCTTGATTATTTGGAACGATTGATAAAACATATCTATCCCTCTGCTCATTTTTTTTATCTCGTGAGGGTCGGCCAAGAATATTTCTAACCTAACGCAAAACACGAATCTGTGAAAACGGAAGAAGTTTCAAATTTGGCGAAGTTTCCGTAGCTAAGCTTAAATACAAGATAATTTTATCTACACGATCCTTGCTGACTTGATGGCATCTTATCATTTCAGTCAAGCCTAAAAAAAATTCATCAAACTCTAGAAAATTACTTGGCGGAACAAAATCGATTTTTATAGGTTCACGCATAGAAGTTCGTTTGATGACATAACTGCACGATGATGACTTAATTTTCGTCTCTAACAGTTTAATAGACTTGCCGCGCGTCATTTTAATTAGGTAGATTTTGGGCTCATACGTATTTTTTCATAGAAGAGCTCCAGTCGAATTGAAAATTTGAATATTCAAAATTTTTTTTTTTTATTGGGCATGCATGTTTAATTTAAAATTGACTCTAGAACAAAGCAAGAAAAATCTAAGCATATTTTATAGCGAAAAGCGTTAATTTTCTATATGCAGTCATCCAAAGAAACAATAATTCACCATAGTACTAAAAAATAACTTTCGCAGCCGGAACGAACTCGTTAAAGCATCAAGTCTGTTTCGTGCAGCAGGAAACGGACACAAACACAAACGGTCGATTTCGTTGGAATAATATGTTTACCAAAAGTTGCTTTGGAACTGGAGAACACTATTATCATTCCGGAAAATTTTTTTAATCCATTAGTTTTGTTTGGAAAGTTTTTTTGGGCATTTTCAATCGGGTCTCGGTCTTTTCCCGTCTTTTATTGACGGAGAGAAAAATACTATTTTTTCTCCCTCCTGCAAGGACGAGAGAGAAAAAATATTTTTTCTCCGTTCCAAGAAACTATTTTTTTCTCAAACACAAACGCAACTGTTCTAGAAAAAAATTTTTGTGTTTGATCAGATTATTTCAGTCGCTGGTGTCTACTTAGCACGCAGGTACGTTAGATTGGTCGACGTCTAGGACTCTAGGCGTGATCGGTTATTAGAAATCTGGGTAGATTCTAGGGTTAGGTATAGATTGGATTAGGGTTAGGTGGCTGGTCTGGTTAGGGGTTAGGGTTAGGGTTAGGTAGGGTTCAGGGTCTGTTGATCTAGGATTGGGACAGTGGTCGGATTAGGGTCAGGATATTAGGGTAGTTGGGTATAGGATTGGGATGTCTGGGTGGTGGGGGATAGATGGGGTTGGCTGGTTAGAGGTCTGAGGTTCGATTGTTGGCCTTAGGATCGGTATAGGATTAGGATTAGGCTTGGATCTCAGCGGTTGATAGGTTAGTTAGTTAGGATTAGGGGCTTTAGGGTTAGCATCGGGGTCAGGATATGGGTTGGATTAGCGTTAGTTCGGGTCTAGCATTGGAGTTAGATCGTAGTTAGCATCCTAGGTTAGTTAAGATTTAGGTCTAGGGTTAGGTAGTCAGAATTAGGTTAGGATTAGGGTTGGTAGGCTGGTCTGGGTTATGATTAGGAGAGTTAGTTAGTTAGGATAAGGATTAGGGATAGCTATAGGAATTGAGTTGAATGAGGATGCTGGGTTCGAGTATCAGATTGGTTTAGACGTTAGCTGCAATATATTGGAGTTTTAATGAGCATAGAGTTTCTTCGAACTATTCAGTCATAGACCAGGCAATTGACATGCTTATTTACCATTTTCATCAATTTTCATTCACTCTGGAATAATGTTTTTTTTGTTTAGAGAAAAAAAATTTCAACTTCGATTTTATTCGGCTAGTATACTTGACAAAGCGTAATAATTACTTTATTTAGTAAAAAATTAGCAGTAAAAAAATTTTAAGGTCCTGTTCTCAATAATTAAACTTTAATTTGTACTTTTTCAATTCCATTCGCGAATTTACGTTCAGGTTCCAGTCGAAAACGTATTTTCATGAATTTTTTCTATTTTTTCGCGGCATTTTGGCCCTAAGAGATACGACTTCTGTTTTCGACGATTGAGATGGATTTTAATCAGAATATTTCTTGATAGCCGTGTTCTATATCTTGTTATTCATATGTGATTTTGAATGTGATGTTCCGTGACGGTACCGGAATAAACCCGATTTTGACTTGCACTCTTATTCGAGCACCGATCTTGAAAATGTAACAGACAAATGTAAAGCCGCATTTAGAGTTTATCCCTGATCATATGTCATTTAAAATATGATTTTATATGCCGATTTCTATCGTCCGCAATAAGCCGCCAAAGTGAGCGTCCCGATGAGCGTTTGCGAGCGTGAGAGGGTTTCATGGTTTGGCTGTCGGGGAGTTACAATAAAGGTATTTTTAGAAAGTAAATAATCTTAAAGCTAATGGCAATAATTTAGTTGTGACATGCTATAGGAATGTATTTGAAATCATTCCATTAATAGTTAGGCTCCGAAATACGACTGTATTTATATTTCTCCCGTTTTCCATGACGGGAGAAAAAATATTTATTTTTCTCCAGATCTATCGAAAAAAGCACCAGGAGAAAACAACTAGTTTCTTTTCCGTCCTCTTTTGGCGGGAGAAAATAATTCTTTTTTCTCCGTCTTCTTTGCCTAGACTGGCGAGAGAAAAAAAATATTTTTTCTCCAGTGCTTTAATTCTCCGAGTCTTTTCTCCCGTCCTGGTTTTTCAAAAAATATCTAGATTCGAAATTCGTTTTTTGGTTGCGATTTGTGTGTATGTTTTTCATTGTTATTTTCATTATTAAATTAGAGGACATTTAACGATCAACAATGTGCATGGCGCAGACGGGCTGCATAATCTTGAAAATTTGATATTTCCGGACCTTTTGGTGATCATTGATACCCGAAAAAATATGTCCGAAACCCTCGCAAATCCAAATATTGACCTAACTCGACCAATCTCTCTTCCCTCTATATCCCCTAATCCTAACCTTGATCCCGTACCACAATTACATCTACTCCTTCATACCACTACCCTACCCTAATCCTAACCTATCTACCCTAATCATAACCCTATCCAACCCTAATCCACTACCGAAACCCTATCCTACCAATCCTACCTATCCTAACCTATCCTAACCCATCCTAACCTATCCATAGCCTAAACCCTAATTCCTGCTATTAGTCCTACACCCTAATCCTGACCCTTTCCTCGACCACTCCTATTAATCCCAAACCTAATTCCCCTAGACCCTATTTATCTGTCTCTGTAATCTTGTGCGTGTATAGGTTGCCGTGTGTTAACGCCTTAACCCGTACCCTAACCCTAGCCCTAACCCTACCTTAACCTAACCCCTAACCCATAACCCTAACCTTAACGCGCTACCACACCCTAACCCTAACCCTACCGTACCAACCCAACCTAAACCCCAACCCTAACCTAACCTCCCACCCTACCCTAACCCTGCCCTTTAACCCTACCCTACCCTAACCACTAATCGCTAACCCTATCTACTCCTAATCCTAACCTATCCTAACTTTCCTAACTAATCTAACCCTGTCTAATTCTAACGTTACCCTAAGTAGCAACCTTCTATAAAATCTGACCAAACACTAAAATTTGTGAGACGGTCGAATAAAAAAGTATTTTTTCTGAGGGGAGAATTTTTAAATACTTTTTCCGTTCTATTTTTATTTACGGTGCAGAGAAAATAACAAATATTTTTCTCTCCCGTACCATTTTTACGGGTTTTATAATTTTATTTTTATTTTTTTTTGTGTTGTTTTTTTTCTTTTTTTTTTCCTCTTTTTGTTTTTTTTTTTTTTTTTGTTTTTTTGTTTTTTATTTTATTGTTTTACGGTGTTTTTTTTTGTGTTCTTTTTTTTTTTTTTTTGTGTAGAAAAAATCATTTTCTCCCCTCACTTAATTTTTTTTGTTGTTGTTTTTTGGTGTTGTTGTTGTGTAGTAAGAGTTTAATAGAAATATTATTTTGTTTGTTCTCTCCTGGCGAGTTCTTTCGTATTAGAGAAAGTAGATATGTATTTATCTACCGCTTGATGCAGAAATGGTAATTAAGTGTTGGTTAAGTGTCTCGGTCAGATTTAATAGTGTCTCGGTCACATTAGACACAGCGCGTAACCGAAGTATATAGAAAATAAATAGGAACGGAATTAGTAGAATAACTAGGTTAGGCCTGAGGTTAGATTAGCGGTATAGGATATAGTTAGGGTTAGGTCTAGGATTAGGTAGGTTAAGTTGGTCTAGCGGTTAGGGCTAGGTTAGTTAGGGGAGGCTGTAGTCTGGGATTGGTTAGGATTGCGATTGATATGATCTTAGATAGGATTCAGGATTCAGAATTAGATTAGGATTAGTTAGATTAGGGTCTAGGATAAGGGTTAGGGTCTAGGCTTAGGATATGTTGCACTATTAGGTTGGGCTACATTGAGGTGGGTTAGGTAAAGGTGAATTTTGGATTTTTGGATAGTTTCGACTATTTATTTCGGGTTATTCGTAGCTCACAAACTTGTTGCTCTGAAAAGTAAATTTCACATTTATGACCTTCTGCGCCATCACACTGTCTATGATGTTAAATTCCTTATTTTCATAATTGAAAATTATTTATGACCAAACTAACAAATAATCGCAACCAAACAAACGATCGATATCTGAAGAATTTGAAAAAGAGCTGAGAAAACGGGAGGAAAAAGCGGGGAAAATCATATTTTTTTCTTCTCCCGTCGGTAGCAACTAAACGGGAGAAATAATACCGTGATTTTTCTCCGGTCAACAATACGGGAGAGAAAAGCCCCCAACCTCAATACAGCTCGTATTTCGTGGCCTATAGTTAATGAATTATTTCAGATACACTCGTCTAACGCTTTCCAAACAACTAATACTTCACTTCTTTAAATTTCATTTTACTTCTAAAAATACCTTATATTGTTAAACAGTTATCTCATCATAAAAATAAAAAACGTGAAAACTATAGTTTATATTTTTTTTACTAATAGTAGTTCGTAACGTGTTGAGCAAACAATTTTGTCACCGGCTTTCACCAGGCCGAACGACATTTATTCCCGTAATTTAGCAAATAACGTTTCCTGGAAAAATTGGAAAATCGCGGAAAATAAGCAATGTTAGAAAGGAGGCTCGAACGTTCTCCGCCAACTAGTTGCAGAAAAACTTCTCTACCGGAAGCGCCCAAAAAATTGGATTAAAATATGACGTCACAAATTTTACTTTTATCTGGACTTTTCGGATTATGAACAATTAATCAAGTCAAAGAAAACGGTGATCAAAGTAAATTAAACGTCTATTACCCCACAGGAGGTAAGAATGTTCCATGCAAAATACTCTTTTCAACTTCGCCGAATCGCATTATTTTCCGTTTAATTACTTTTTGAGATCTACGAAACCGATCAAACCCAAACCGGTGATTGGTCCCTTGACCAAATATTTTCTTTAAATTATCCTCAAGTTTTTATTTGTGCAGTCCCTGGTGTGAAATAGCTCAATATAACACAAATATTTTCCCAAATGTATTTTAACCCCCTCACACCCAGAGCTATTTCGAAAAACACCTGTAGATTAGAGATCAGAAATCGCAAGTTACTTCTGAGGAAGTCACTTTGTAGGAAAAAAATTTCGGAATCTGCTGCATTTTCAATTTTTGTTCTGACGTCTTTCAGTTATTTCTTCACAAGTGATTTTGATAAATTGCGTAGGTTTATTTTCGGAAAACACCTGTAGATTGAAAACCGCAGGTTATTTCTAAGGAAGTCACGATTTAGAAAATTTAATTCTGAATCTCCTCGATTATTAATTTTTGTTCTGACGTCCCTCACTTTCTCACAATGACACATGCGCAGGTTGAAGGTCACTTTGTAAATGTCACTATTCGACGGGGTCAACTCACATTTAACGTTAAGGGGGTATGCGACTCTGATTAAATAAAAGCCTGAGAGGCATTAAACATGCTTGAAATTGATACGGGGTGATAATTAAGTGTATTAAGAACCCAATCATCAAAAAAAAATTTCGAAATTTTCGCATTTTTTTCAATTTTTGTTAAGTGTTTTTAAAAAGATGAAGTTAAAAAATAACGTTTGCTCAAATTTGACCACTAACACTTCAAAATATCGACTTGACGTAAGCCAATTTTCTCATCAGTGTTTCACTGGCTTTCTTTTGAGCCTACTTTCGAAAAAATCGAAGCACTTTTTTTTTCGGAAATTTTCTGGAAAATGACCAAAAAAATCATATTTTGAGTTTTAGCTGGAAATTGCAAAAAAGCTCGCCTAAA
>SCLH01000469.1:167860-193816 GCA_004367855.1 Oikopleura vanhoeffeni | reverse complement strand
AATTTTCAAATTGAGCAAGTGCTCGAGCATGCTCAAACCGGCAAGTTCAAATCATGATCGGTATTATCAGCAATGAAAACTCAGATTTCATTTGTTAATATTTTTCTTCTGAATTGTACTACATGGATCTCCACCCCGTGTGCAGTCGCGAGACATGATTCAAATGTGAGCGGAATGATTCAGCCGATTAGTAAACTCTGCCTCAGTTCTAGCTTATATAATTGGTTTAAATTGCTAGTTTATAATTTTAAGACGCACATCCAGCCAGTCACATTCCCGCATTTACCATCACTTAAAGAGAGCCTCTCTACCGCAGACAAAGTGGAGAATCTCCACTGGAGATCCATATTACCAATGGCCTGTTGACACATAATCTGAACAAATCTAATATTACGTACAGCAGTGTCCGGATTTCACTTATACGCCGGACGTCAGGAAAGATACGCTCTGATTGATAAATTAAAACAAGATCTAGAATGTATAAGTAAGTTAAAGGGTAGTCAGAGTAAGAATTTTTGGTGATTTTTTCATCACAAATGCACAACTGACTGTTTTGGAAACCTCAGCGACTATTTTTTTTTGAATAATTGACATACGCAGTAATTCAAATTAAGCTTCTAAAATGTATTTATTTAATTTTATTAAAGAAAATATATTATTTGAATTTTTTATTAAAAATTAATTCCAAAATGATTTCTAAAAAAAAATGACCATTCAAAAAACTATCACTTATCGCTCACAGAGAAATTAAAAGTGTTAAAAATACGCCCGAAAAATTCTGAGGCTATTGGGTCGTTATTATCAAAGCATGAAATAATTGATGAGAAATTATTTGAACAACAATTGTGTGCAGATTTTATAGACAAATCAACTGTTCTAGATAAATAAAATTAAAAGTTAAAACTACAAATTAATTTAATGATTTTTGATTTATAAAAATACACAAATATACCTGTATTTTGACAGCCTATCTTTTGCCTATTTTTTGCCTTTCACCTATACGCCCGACGTCTGGTAGAGAAAATGTGTATTTTAAGACGCGTGGGCGTTTGCGAAGGCTTACATAAGTTTTTCCGAAAGTCGGACCCTGCTGTATTATGTATAGTTTATTAAACACTGTCAAATTGAACTAGTTCGATATATCGTGTCAACAGGACACTCCGGATTTATAACTGTTTTTACTGAGCTAAAATAGTAATCTATGGAGGAAATTCTTTCAAAAAGTAAATAAGTGGCATACGGTATATATTTTCTTTAAATTCAGTCAGTATTGAGTGTCCCGATGGGAAACCAATATGTGAAAATCAATATACTGAACACCAATCTATTTTCACATGGTTCGTTTTAACTTCATTAATTTCTGTTCTGGTGCTTGATCCGATTAACAAAAGATTTGGAATATTTTGGACACGATGTATCTTGAGCTTACTTATAACTGTTGGAATAAGTTTCTTGATATTTTATAATGAAAATCCTTATTATATTTGGGTGGCGATGCAGTTACTTGATACAGTTTTCAAAAATCTTCAACTTTCAAAAAATTAGATTTTGCGCACAAAAAAATGACAAATTTAATTAAAAGAAATTTATGTCATATTTTTTTATAATATCATTACAATTTGTGGACTTAATTTTCCCTTGAGCTGTGACATATATCTTATTAACAACACTTATCATACACACGGTGGTCGAGTGCTCGAATCCCTGCTTTGACATATTTTAGATTTATTGTTCACAAAAATTAAAATACCAAATTCTGCGGTAACTTATAAGTGTTCTGAAAATAAAACTTTTTGTTTTGCGTCCAAAACAAATGACCAACTTATAAATCATTAAACAGTTATAGTTTATTACTTGACAAGTTTCAGTTACACACCATTTTTCGTAAGGCGAATTTTTTTTTAGTGCAACTACCGAGAGCGTGTCAGTTGCGTCGAATGTTCTCGGAGATNTTCCAAAAATGTCCGACGCCTAATGAGTTGATACATGGATAAAAGTTTGTTTTTTAGAAACCGGACTTCCGGTAATAACCGGTGTTTTCACTAAAACAATGATTTCTCGAGTACAGCATATAGTAATATGGTAATTTTTTCGCCATTCATCCTAAAATTTTTTGACTAACATTTCGAGGGGTCAAATTTTGTAATATGACCCTGTTATGGCCATAATACGGTTAAGGACTTTCTGTTCATTTAATAGCTATACTCGGAGTATTAAACGTTAATAGATGTTCATTTTTAGCCATTTGTCTTGAAATGTTCTTGGGATATCATCTGGAGTCAACTTTTGTAATATGACACCAAATGGGGTCAAATTACAAAATGATCTTACGGGATCATGTTACATATCAGGAGAAAGATAATTTGAAGGCGGTTCCAAATATTTAAAAAATTCGGATTTTTTATGTAATTTGACCCTGTTATGGCCATAATACGGTAAAGGACTTTCTGTTCATTTAATAGCCATAGTTAGAGTATTGAAAGTCGTGGAAAAGACATTTTTGAAATTTGTTGGAAAGTATGTACTGGGCATCATGTGGGATCAAATTCAAACATGATGACATCCGTTAGACATGAAAGTAGTTAAGAAGCCGAATGAATTAGAAATTAATCATCTGCATTGATCAGTCATAGCACAGCTCCCAAAAAAGAAATGGTTATTTTCTGAAATTCGGGCTATACATTCAACGATTTTGATTATGTTCGTAGACAGCTTGTTAAAAAGGCATTTTTAGACGAAATCACGATAACAATGAGTCAAGAAAAAACCAAGTAAAGTCAAAGAGAAACAAATTTGCGGTCTTTAAAGAGCAACATTCACTAAATTTAATGCTACATTCACATAAAAATAAAATAATAGGGTGCCTTACCAAAAATAATTTTTTTACTACCAGAAATTTTCAAAAATACTAAAAATACAGATCAAAAATTTGAAGAAGCAAAACGAATAAACAATTGTATTTGTTTATTTTTGATGAAAATAAATAAAAAACTGTGCATATATAAAGGCCCCGAGCCAAAAAGACTCCATAAAAAGGTCTATATGAAGTTGAAAAATTTCGATCAGATAGTTTTGAGTTTGAAATTCGTTAAAAACTGACGCAAACATGCGCCGAAGGCCGATAAAAGCGGATTGTGATTATATTCAAAATTTTAAAAAAGACCAAAAACGGCCGACGGCCGAGAAGGCAGTGGTGATTTATTCAACATGTTTGAAAATGAGCCCAAAACAAGCCAAAGCCGATAAAAGCGATTTGTGTGAGTATTTAAATTTGTGAAAAAACTTGACCCCAAACGCCGAACATGAATGGAGAAATATCATTATAAATTATTTGTTGGAAAATGACCCCAAAAATCGACCCAAAGCCGATAAAGAGGNATAAAAAGGTCTTATAAATTTGAAAATTTCGGATCTAGATTAGTTTTTGATGTTTGAAATTTGTTAAAAAATGAGCCAAAAATCGGCCGAAGGCCGATAAAATGGGATTTTGTGATTTATATTCAAATTTGTTTAAAAATGAGCCAAAAACGGCCGACGGCCGATGAAAGGGCATTTTGTGATTTTTATTCAAAATTGTTGAAAAATGAGCCCAAAATCGGCCAAAGGCCGATAAAAGCAGATTTTGTGTTGATTATTTAATTTTGTTGAAAAGCCGAAATGGGGTCAAGTATCGAAGGCCGATAAAGAAGAATAGTATATTTATAAATTAATTTTGTTGGAAAATGACCCTCAAATCGACCAAAGGCCGATAAAAGAGGATTTTATGTTTGTTATTTAATTTTGAAAAACAAATTGAAAAGAAAATTTTATTATTTTTTTCCGAAATTTGACACCGTTGTAATTTTCTAAAAATTGTCGAATTGTAAATTAATTGTCAAATTTTTCAGATAATTGTCAAATTTTTCAGATAATTGTCAAATTTNAAATTTGTGAGAAAATTATCAAATTTCAAATAAAAATTTTTTTTAAAAAAAAAAAAAAATAATTTCGAAAATTTAGTTTTTGCGAAAATATTAAAATTCGAAGTAAGATTTCGAATTTAAAGAAAAATTCAAATATGGCTTTTAAAAAAATTTGAATTCTTAAATTTTGGAAAAATTAAGCAATTTAAAAAAAATGACCAATTTAAAAAAAATTGAGCAATTTAAAAAAATTGAGTAATTTAAAAAAATTCTCAAATTTTAAACAACGGTTTCAAATTTCGGAAAAAAATAATCAAATTTTCTTTTCAATTTGTTTTTNTTTCATGCGATTTTGAGCGGACCAAAAAAAAAAAGCAATTTCTCTCTCCTTCGCTCTTTCTGATTGGACGTTGACCTAGTCTAGCAAAAGCCATAGGCGATTTTTTTAGTGCAACTACCGAGAGCGTGTCAGTTGGTCGAATGTTCTCGGAGATGGCTCACCCGATTGACCTGATAATATATGTCCGACGCCTAATGAGTGATACATGGATAAAAGTTTGTTTTTTAGAAACCGACTTCCGGTTTACCGGTAATAACCGGTTGTTTTCACTAAACAGGGATTTCTCGAGTAAAGCTATAGTAAAGATGGTATTTTTTCGCCATTATCCTAAAATTTTTTGACCAACATTTCTAGGGGTCAATTTTGCAATATGAACAATGGGGTCAAATTACAAAATGGTCCTACGGGATCATGTTACATACCAGGACAAGATTTTGAAGCGTTCCAAAATTTTTATGTATTTGATCCTGTTATGGCATAATCAGGTCAAGGACTTTTTGTTCATTTAATAGCTATACTCGGAGTATTAAACGTTGATAGATGTTCATTTTTAGCCATTTGTCTTGAAATGTTCTTGAGATACATTGGGGTCAAATTTTGTAATATGACACCCAAATGGGGTCAAATTACAAATGATCCTACGGGATCATGTTACATATCAGGAGAAAGATAATTTGAAGGAGACTTCAAATATTAAAAAAAAATCGGGTTTATTATCTATATGACCCCGGTATGACTATAATACGGCCAAGAACTTTTTGTTAATTTGATAGCCATAGTTAGAGTATTGAAAGTCGTGGAAAAGACATTTTTGAAATTTTGTTTGGAAATATTACTGGGATATCATGTGGATCAAATTTCAAAATATGACATCCGTTAGAGCATTGAATAGTATTAGATGCCGAATGAATTATAATATTTATTTATCATCGCATTTGATCATCATAGCAAGCAGGCTTCCAAAAAAATTGGCGATATTCTTGAAATTCGGGTTTATAACATTCAACTGATTTTATAATTTTCTATATTTCATGCTTGTTAAAAGTAGGCATTTTTTAGACTGAAATACGATACAATGTATTAAGAAAAAAAACAAGTAAATCAAAGAAGAAATATTTTGGGTCTTAAGGGTGTGGGATGTCGCTGATTTTGACACTTTACGAAAGCTTTATTTGTAAACTGGCAGAGCTGATATCCAAAAATTTTGCATCTTAAGCAACAACTCTTCGCGGTGAATTGTGATTTACAGTAATCTGATACAATCCTACCTACGCCGACACCTACGCTTTTAAGAAGCTCTCTTAAAGATCGCTCAATACGCATTTTCTCCGTCAATTTTCACCATTTTTCATTATTTTTTGTTCTTGCTTCAAAAAGCCTAACACATAATGAATATTGTTCCTTACTCGGAATTTTGCTTTTGGCGGACACAAAATGCGAAACGAAAAAGTAAAATTTTTGAATGATCAGTTTTGGAGGCTCAGTCAAAAGCTATCTTCTCCACCAGTTTGGAGAGATACAGTTTTGGCCCTGCATCTGAAAGACAGGCCTTGTTTGACAAAACATTAAGAGAGTTTTTTTTCGAAATTTTGTTTGGCGTCTCTTGAGGCCATGTCAACTTTTTCATTGTGAGCTAATTTTTGACAAAATTTAGAAACCAGAAAAAATGCTTCAAATATTTTTTCCGTAAATACAAACACTTTTAAGGATTTTGTGGCAATTTTTAACTCGGTAGCGTCAAAAGAAAACAAATTAGCGCACTTTCAATTTTAATCATAAAAATCAATAATTTTAGTTTTCGTTCGTTTTTTGGCTTTTATGGCCGCCATAAGCAAAATTCCGAGAAAAGGACAATAATGCATTATGAGCAAGGCTTCTTTGAAGCCAGACACAAAAAAAATAACCAAAAATGGTGAAAATTGACGGAGAAAATGCGTATTGAGCTAAAATTTCGGATCTAGAGTAGTTTTTGACGTTTGAAATTTGTTAAAAAATGAGCTAAAACTCGGCCGAAGGCCGATAAAAGGGGATTTTGTGATTTATTTTCAATTTTTTTTTAAAATGAGTCAAAAACGGCCGACGGCCGGTGAAAGGGCATCTTGTGATTTTTATTCAAAATTGTTGAAAAATGAGCCCAAAATCGACCAAAGGCCGATAAAAGCGGATTTTGTGTTCATTATTTAATTTTGTTGAAAACAGAGCCCCAAATCGGCCAAAGGCCGATTATAGAGAATGTTATATTTATAAATATATTTTGTTGGAAAATGAGCCACAAATCAGCCGAAGGCCGATAAAAGGTGAGTTTATGTTTATTATTTAATTTTATTGAAAAATGACCCTGAATTCGGCCGAAAGGAGGATAATATATTTATAATTGAATTTCGTTGGAAAATGAGCCTCAAATCGACCAAAGGCCGATAAAAGGGGATTTTATCTTTGTTATTGAATTTTGAAAAACAAATTGAAAAGAAAATTCGATTATTTTTTTCCGAAATTTGAAACCGTTGTTTAAAATTTGAGAATTAATTTAAATTACTCAATTTTTTTAAGTTGCTCAATTTTTTAAAATTGGTCATTTTTTTTAAATTGCTCAATTTTTCCAAAATTTAAGAATTCAAATTCTTTTAAAAGCCATATTTGACTTTTTCTTTAAATTCGAAATCTTACTTCGAATTTTAATATTTTCGCGAAAACTAAATTTTCGAAATTATTTTATTTTTTTTAAAGATTTTTTTATTTGAAATTTGATAATTTCCCACAAATTTTCTCAGAAATTTGACAATTATCTGAAAAATTTGACAATTAATTTACAATTCGACAATTATTAGAAAATTACAACGGTTTCAAATTTTGGAAAAAAATAATCAAATTTCCTTTTCAATTTGTTTTTCAAAATTAAATAACAAAGATAAAATCCTCTTTTATTGGACTTTGGTCAATTTGAGGCTCATTTTCCAACAAAATTAATTTATAAATATAATATTCTCCATTATCGGCCTTCGGCCGATTTGGGGCTCAGTTTTCAAGAAAATTAAATTATGAACACAAAATCCGCTTTTATCGGCCTTTGGCCGATTTTGGGCTCATTTTTCAACAATTTTGAATAAAAATCACAAAATGCCCTTTCATCGGCCGTTTTTGGCTCATTTTTAAACAAATTTGAATATAAATCACAAAATCCCCTTTTATCGGCGTTCGGCCGATTTTTGACTCATTTTTTAACAAATTTCAAACGTCAAAAACTAATCTAGATCTGAAATTTTCGAATTTATAAGACCTTTTTATGGGTGCTCATTTTGGCTCGGGAGGCCTTAATATCATGTAAGTTTTGTATTTATTTTCATCAAAAACTAAAAAAAATCCTATTTTTATTCGTTTTAGATTCTCAAATATTTTATAAGTATTTTGAAAATTTGAAAGCAAAAAAAAAATTATTTTGGTAAGCACCTAATTTTAATATTATTTAATTGAAATTAGTAGCAAACATTAAACATTAGTAAGGTTGCTCTTTAACGACCCAAAAATATATTTCTCTTTGATTTACTTGTTTGTTTTCGTTATACATTGTATCGTTTTTCAGTCTAAAAAATGCCTACTTTTAACAAGCATGAAATATAGAAAATAAATAAAATCAGTTGAATGTTATAAACCCGAGATTCAAGATATACGCCAATTTTTTTGGAAGCCTGCTTTGCTATGATGATCAAATGCGATGATAAATAATTATAATTCATTCGGCATCTTAATACTATTCAATGCTCTAACGGATGTCATATTTTGAAATTTGACCACATGATATCCCAGTAATATTTCCAAACAAATTTCAAAATGTCTTTTCCACGACTTTCAATACTCTAACTATGGCTATCAAATTAACAAAAAGTTCTTGGCCGTATAGTAGTATAACGGGGTCATATTAATAACCCGAATTTTTTAATATTTGGAACCGCCTGCAAATTATCTTTCTCCTGGTATGTAACATGATCCCGTAGGATCATTTTGTAATTTGACTCCATTGGTGTCATATTACAAAGTTGACCCCAGATGATATCCTAAGAACATTTCAAGACAAATGGCTAAAATGCATCTATCAACGTTTAATACTCCGAGTATAGCTATCAAATGAAAAAGTCCTTGACTCATATGGCCATAACAGGGTCAAATTACATAAAAAACCGAATTTTTTAAATATTTGGAACCGCCTTCAAATTATCTTTTTCTGGTATGTAACATGATCCCGTAGGACCATTTGTGAATTTGACCCCATTGGTGTCATATTACAAAATTTGACCCCTAGAAATGTTGGTCAAAAAATTTTAGGATGAATGGCGAAAATTACCATCTTACTATATGCTGTACTCGAGAAATCCCTTTTAGTGAAACACCGGTTATTACCGGTAAACCGGAGAGTCTGTTTCTAAAAAACAAACTTTTATCTATGTATCAACTCATTAGGCGTCGGAAATTTTTGAAATCAGGTCAATCGGGTGAGCCATCTCCGAGAAAATTCGACGCAACTGACACGCTCTCGGTAGTTGCACTAAAAACAAAATTCGACAGAAATCTTATAAGAAATTGAAAACTCAACCAGTATCTCAGGGGACTATCTAAGGTGAAAGCGAAGCTTATTGGTGAAATTCATACTCAAGAGAACTTTAAACTTTTAAGGGGGTGGTGTCGCTTTTTGGTACATGGGCGTTTCCGTCTAATCACGCCTCAGATCAAATCTAGGGCAGTTGTAAAAAATCTGAGATACTATGTTGTAGATCTAGCACTTCGTCTAACGATTACAAACATCTCCAAGTCAACATTGTTCACGTAGCTCACACCAGGTGGTGAGTCTGATTCATAGAGCACATAAACAGTTTTTTTTTTAAATCTATCTGTCTTTTTAGACCCCACATACAAAGCGTTCTCAAAATTTACACCAAAGGTAGCGAATTAAATGAGGAAAAAAGTGAATGAGAAGAATTTTTCCGAATTTTTGACTTTTTTTTCCTCTAGAATCTCAGCTTAAAGCCGATTTTGCGTTTTCCGACTTTAATACTTCTATCTTCTTTTAGGACGAATGTTAAATAAGCCATTTTTTCGAATAAGGTAGATAAAATATAATGCGTGAAAAGTGATGAGAAGAGATTTTGAATAAAATCTAGAATTCTAGAAAACTTGATGAAAGGTGAACCCGAAATGAAAAGTGTTGACAAAAAGTTCGGGATCAGAACAAAAGTACCACCAAATTGAAGCTGAGATTTCACTGCATCAAAAGAGTTGGCTTACAGCTTCAAAATTATAACCAATCAGCGTCAAATTCGATAATTTAGGTTAACATTTGGCTTAAATAATTGAAAGTTTCTAGAATTCGGATTAAGAACATTTCCGATATTTTAATGGTCATGCCATTGTTTTCAGCGGGCAGTATATACCATAAAAATGTTCATATCATGGTCGGATAATACCCGGGTTTTATGCGATTAAGGCAAAAAATATTCAAATTTTGAAAATTCATAGATTTTGTTCTGATGTTTTTAAAAAAAATAATTGCCACCAGTGAGATTCCTTGGGTCAACTTTATCTATAACCGTACTTAATGTATTCATAAATTAATTCTATAAGGCTAAAAAAAACCGACAACCCACCCCTTAAGTCAAAACTTGACCATATATGGTAAACCTGCAGTTAAAATAATATACCAAAACGTCATTTCTCTTTTTTTTTAACGAGAGACAAAAATATTTATCTATATTAATCAAAGTTGAATTTGATGTTTTTTATTAAATTTTTGCACCACTGATTGCAAGAATGTGTTAAGACTCCCCTAAACAGTGATTTGAATACTAAGGTACTTGATTCGTTAAATAACAAAATGATTGACCCCTAGAAGGACCTATCATGGTGTTTTAAGATCCGAGGGATATTTGACAGTGAGGCTGTAGGGCATTCAGATCGACATACATGGGAGTCCATACGATAGGAGATTTCATACATGGGAAAAACTTAATTTTTTATTGCATTCAAATTTTGTCATCGGTTTGTTTTCCGACCATTAAAAAATTATGTGAATTGACCAAAAAACAAAAATCCGCAATTTTTCCCAAGGTAGCTTTTTCAGTATTATGTTTTGAATTTTTGACGCTATTGATCCGATAACCTTAATTAATACGTGCACCCAGGTAGCACTGCAATGTGAGACTCTGAACTCCACTGAATAATTTTTTTAAAAAATTGCCTCAAAAAAATTGTCAACAATATTGGTTTTGATGGTGAAATTTACGTAACCGACGTAATACACTTATTGCAATATTTTGTGATGCAATTTTTCCCGTTGTTCAAAATATAATAAACAACCAAAAAAAAATATAAGAAAAAAATTTCAACTTTTTTCAAGAATACGTAAAGTACCTGAACTTGACATGTGGTGATCAAAAACTAAATCAGAGTGGAGTTGAAAACGCCATAATTATGTTGACCGTGCCAATTGAGTCGAAAAAGTGTTTCTTTTCTCAAAAACTTTTTGTACCAGGTTGTCGAATGTTTTAGCGCAAAACGCTTAACATGTTAAAACATCGCAAAATTTCTCGCGTCGGATACTGCACTTAAAAGATCATGAACATCCATTTATATCAATCTCTTAATAATTCATCTCTGATATGATTTCTACCAATAAGTCTTCGCTTTCACCTTAGGATAGTCTTCCTCTGAGATTACTGGTTGAGTTTTCCAATTCGTATAAGATTGTCTGTCGAATTTGTTTTTAGTGGCATACCTACGAGAGCGTGTCAGTTTGCGTCGAATTTCTCGGAAGATGGCTCACCCCGATTGACACTGATTTGTAAAAATGTACAACGCCTAATAGAGTTAATACCATGGATACAACAGTTTGTTTTTTAGAAACCGACTTCCGGTTAAACCGGTATACCGGTGTTCTTCCCACTAAAACAGGGATTCCTCGAGTAGCAGCATATAGTAAGATGGCTAATTGTTTCGCCATTCATCACCTAAAATTTTTTGACCAAACATCTAGGGGTCAAATTTTGTAATAGACACCAAATGGGGTCAAAGTACCAAAATGTGCCTCACGGGATCACATGTTCTACAATACCAGAAGAAAGGATAATTGAAGGCGGTTCCAATATTTTAAAAAAAATTCGGTTTTTTATGTAATCTGACGCCTGTTGAGTGGCCATAATGAGGTCAAGGACTTCTGTTCATTTGATAAAGCTATCCCTCGTGAGTATTAACCGGTTGATTGATGTGTCATCTTTTAACCAATTTGTCTTGAAATGTTTCCTTAGGATAATCATCTGGGGTCAACTTTTGTAATATGACACAATGGAGTCAAATTACAAAATGATCCTAGCGGATCATGTTACATACCCAGGAGAAAAGATAATTTGGCAGGCGGTTCCAAATATTTAAAAAAATTCGGGGGTTTTTTATGTAATATGACCAGTTATGACTATAATACGGCCAAGAACTTTTGTTAAATTGATAGCCATAAGTTAGAGTATGAAAGTACGTGGAAAGACATTTGTTGAATTGTGTGGAAATATTACTGGGATACTCATGTGGGATCAAAATTCAAAAATATACATCCCGGTAGAGCATTTGAATAGTATTAAGAATGCCGATAAAATTATAATTTATTTATCATCGCATTTGATCATCAATCAGCCAGCAAGGCTTCTCCAAAAAAAATGGCGATATTCTGAAATTCGGGTTATAAACAGTTCAACTGATTCTTATTTATTTTCTATATTTCAGCTTGTTAAAAAGTAGGCATTTTTTAGACTGGAAAAACGATTACAATGTATATACAAAAAGCAAAACAAGTAAATACAAAGAGAAATATGTTTTTGGGGTCGTTAAAGAGCAACCTTACTGAGTTTAATGTTTGCTAACTAATTTCACAATAAGATAATATACAAATTAGGTGCGTTACCAGAAATTAATTTTTTTTTGCCTTTCAAATTTTCCAAAATACTTATAAAAAAATTTAAATGCTGAAAACGATAATAAAAATAGGATTTTTTTTAGTTTTTGATGAAAATAAATACAAAACTTACATGAATAAGGCCTCCCGAGCCAAAATAAGCACCTATAAAAAGGTCTTTATAAATTCTGAAAATTTCGGATTAGATTAGTTTTTGACCGTTTGAAATTTGTTTAAAAAAATGAGTCAAAAAATCGGCCCGAAGCGCGATAAAAGGGGATTTTGTGATTTATATTCAAAATTGTTAAAAAATGAGCCAAAAACGGCCGCCATTGAAAGGGCAATATTTGTGATTTTTATTCAAAAATTGTTGAAAAATGAGCCCAAGGAATCGGCCAAGGCCGATAAAAAGCGGATTTTGTGTTCATTATTTAACTTTGTTGAAAACTGGCCCCAAATCGGCCGAAGGCCGATAATGGAGATATTATATTTTATAAATGTAATTTTGTTGGAAAATGAGCCTCAAATTGACCGAAGTCCGATAAAAGAGGATTTTATCTTTGTTATTTTAATTTCTGAAAAACCAAATGAAAAGGAAATTTGATTATTTTTTTCCGAAATTTTGAAACCCGTTGATTTTCTAAAAAGTTGTCGAATTGTAAATTAATAATGTCAAATTTTTCAATAATTGTCAAATTTTGTGAAAATTTGTGGGAAATATCTAATTTCAAATAAAATAATCTTTTAAAAAATAAAAGTAAAGTAATTCGAAAATTTAGTTTCTCCGCGAAATATTAAATTACGAAGTACGAATTTCCGAATTTAAAGAAGATAACATCAACAATGGCTTTTAAAAGAATTTGAATTCTTATAATTTTGAAAAATATGAGCAATTTAAAAAAAAATGACCAATTTAAAAAAAATGAGCAACTTAAAAAAAAGATGAGGTAATTTACATTAATTTCTCAAATTTTAAACCAACGGTTTCAAATTTCGCGGAAAAAAATAAGCAAATTTCTTTTCATTGTTTTTCAAAAATTAAATAACAAAAGAAAAATCCCCCTTTATTATCGCCTTTGGTCGATTAGGGCTCCATTTTCCAAACGAATTCAATTATAAATATATTATCCCTCTTTCGGCCGAATTCACGAAGGTCATTTTTTCAACAAAGTAAATATAAACATAAAAATCACCTTTGATCGGCCTTCGCTGGATGTGGCTCATTTTCCACACAAAATATATTTATAATATAACTATTTTCTATCTAATCGGCCTTTGGCCGATTTTGGGCTCTGTTTCAATAAGAAGTTAAATAATGAACACAAAATCCGCTTTTATCGGCCTTGGCCGATTTTGGGCTCATTTTTCAACATTCTTGACTAAAATCACGAAGATGCCCTTCATCGGCCCGTCGCGTTTTTGAACTCATTTTAAAAAAAATTTGAATATGAATACAAAAATCCCCTTTTATCGGCTTCGCCATTTTAGCTCATTCTTTTAACAAAATTTCAAAAACGTCCAAAACTACTCCTAGATCCGAAATTATCGCTCAATACCGATTTTCTCCGTCAATTTCATCCATTTTTAATTAATTTGTTTTTTGTGTCGTGGCTTCAAAGAAGCCTTGCTCATAAATGCATATTATTGTCCACTTTACTCCGATTTTGCTTATGGCGGCCATAAAGCCACAAAAAACGAAACTTAAAAATATATTGAGTTTATTTATGATTAAAATGAAAAGTTCGCCGCTAATTGTTTTCCTTTTGACGCTAAACCGTGAGTTAAAATTGCCCAAATCCTAAAAGGGTGTTTGTATATTTACGGAAGAAAACATTTTGAAGCATTTTTTTCTGGTCTTCTGAATCTTCTGAATTTTCAAAAATCTTAAGCTTACAATGAAAGCTTGACCATGGCCTCAAGAACGCCAAATCAAAATTTTCGAAAAAACTATCTACTGTTTTGTCAAACAAGGCCTGTCTTTCAAGATGGCATTGAACCAAAACTGGTATCTTCCCAAACTGGGAGAAATAGCTTTGACTGAGCCATCCAAACTGATCATTCAATTTACTTTTGTTTTTTCGCATTTTGTCCGCAAAAAGCAAATTCCATAAGGAACAATATTGCATTATGTGTTAGGCCTTTTTTGAAGCCAGCCACAAAAAATAATGAAAAAATGGTGAAAATTGACGGAGAAAATGCGTATTGACGATTTTAAGGAGACTTCTTAAAAGCGTAGGTGTCGCCTAGGTGGATTGTATGCAGCATTATTACTGTTAAATCACATTTCACCCGCGAAGAGTCTGTTTCTTTTAAGATCAAAACTTTTTGGATATCAGGCTCTGCAGTTTAATTCAAATAGTTGTCGTAAAGGTCAAATTCAGCGACATCCACACCCTAAGGACCCCAAAAAATATATTTTCTTTGATTTTACGTGTTTTTTTTCTTAATACATTGTATCGTATTTCAGTCTAAAAATGCCTACTTTAACAAGCATGAAATATAGAAAATTAATAAAATCAAGTTGAATGTTTAAACCTGAATTTTCCAAGAATATTCGCCAATGTTTTTTTTGGAAGCCTGCTTGCTATGAATGATCAAAATGCGATGATAAATAAAATAAATTCATTCGGCATCTTAATACTATCTCAAATGCTCTAACGGAGTCATATTTTGAATTTTGATCCCACATGAATCCCAGTAATATTTCACAAACAAATTTCAAGAATGTCTTTTCCCACGAACTTTCAATACTGCTGAACTTTGGCTAATCAAATTAACAAAAAGTTTTTGGCCGTTTATATCATAACCGGGGTCAATAAGAGATATAAACCCGATTTCTTTTTTTAAATATTCTGAAGTCTCCTTAAATTACTTGTCTCCTGATATGTAACTGATCCGTAGGATCATTTTGTAATTTCCCCCATTGGTGTCATATTACAAAATTGACCCCAGATTGCGTATTCAAGAACATTTCAAGACAATGGCTATAAAGATGAACATCTATCAAGGTTTAATATCCGATATAGCTATTAAATGAACCAAAAAGTCCTTGACCGTATTATGGCCATACGGATCAACATACATAAGAAATCTTTCTCTGGTATGTACATGATCCCCGTAGGACCATTTTGTAATTTGACCATTTGTTCATATTGCAAATTTGACCCGTAGAAATGTGGTCAAAAAATTTTAGAATCAATGGCGAAAAAAATTACCATCTTACTATTGCTCTTACTCGAGAAATCCCTGGGTATCAGTAGAAAACACCGGTTATTATTATTCGGTAAACCGAGTCGCGAGTTCTAAAAACAACTTATCCATGCTATCAACTCATAGCGCCGACATTTTGTAGAATCAGGTCAACGGGTGAGCCATCCTCCGAGATAATTCGACGCCAACTGCACGCTCTCGGGTAGTTGACTAAAAAAATCGCCTATGCTTTTGCTAGACTAGGTCAACAGATCCAATCAGAAAGAGCGAAGGAAAGGAAATGCTCTTTTTTTTTTGGTCGCTCAAAATCCTATTGAAACTGGAAACTCACTGTATCGTATGGGCCAAAATTACAGTGCTATTTTGTGATCAATAAAAATACTTTTAAAGTTCAGCATGGAAAGTTCAAGCATCAAAAACGAATAGGTAGTTCGAGGTAAATGATCCTAAATTTATTAAACATAATTTGAGTCATCACATTCGATCAATCTCTCAGATATAACATAAAACGCTCCTGTTCACAACACAATTATTTCAGAAAGACATGTAGGACCAGATGTCTTTATCAATTAGACCGAAAAAAAAGTATTCTGTCTGTCAAACGATTTTGACATCTAAGATTGGAATTTAAAAATAAAAAAATTGCGTTACATTATAAAAAGTGAAATTTCTAAGTAAGAATTTAAAAACTTAAAAATTCATCGAAATGAAAAATTTCGGAGAATTTGTGGGGATTGTTTCTATAATGTAGCACAATTTGTTATGTTGAATATTTTTTTCACAACCGATTTACGCTAGGAAGGCTTTTTTCATAAAACTATATCGGTTTACTTATGACCCCTGATTCTCCCGGTCCGAACCCCATAATCGCTATACCGGAAATATGTATTTCGCTAAACCGTAACAAAAACTTTTCAATATTATTAAGAAAGACTGATGTCCTACGAGATCCAAGCTACAGTAAATTCATATTTTGCTTCGGAAAACCGTCCAGTTGAAATTTAATCAATTACTCAGTGATAACTTTATCACTCAGCGTCAAATACAGTCTATAACTTGATACAATACATGTAGATTTGGCATGTCTTCTGCTGAACTGAACAAATTATATCATTCAAATGAATGTCAATATTTACAAGTTATAATCCCCTATTCACACTTTTGTTAAGATCCCGGCCCTACCTAGCGAGAGAGAACACACTACGTTCCAATCAGGCCGGATATTAACAAAAAGTGTGAATAGGGCATTAATTAAAATTAGTCTAATGAGGAACGGCATTTTTTTTGAAATTATGTTGATTTAAAAAGGCTGCATAAACTGGAAGATTGCAGTCAATAACACTTACCGGATTACTAATAAGTTCATTAGTGTGTTTTTATCTTATTATGTGTGGCGAGGCGTGTGAACCTATTTAATATTCCAGCTTATTGTACTATTTTGATTGTTTTTTTGAAAGATTTGAGTTCCAATTTTTATTTTGGGATTTCTTAAAAATTTCAACAAAATTTTGAAAATTTTTCTCATTTTCAGTCCCAAAATTTCTGTCTTCTAGTTTTTAATTGGAAGATGGCGTGTGGGTTAAACACAAACAAGAAAATGAATGTTTTTTCAAAGGTGCTACATACTGTCTAACCGTTTCTTTGAAAGAATCGTATAAAATTTTTATTTGTCGACTTTTTATAAAATATTAAGAAGAATTTTCCGCAAATCAAGAGTCGCAAAATTTTTATGAGTAGTTCTTTGGGAATTGTGTCCATATAAAATCAGGCGAACACTGATTAAATTTTCTGTATCTATTAATTACCGTATGGCAACTTGAAGGGTGCGCGCGATTATCGAATTTCTGCAACTATGTATGAACAAAAGAGAGTTTGCAACTACAAATTTCGGTTGTACTCGAGCGTCGATCTTTTCGATAAGCCAGGGATCATTTTGTAATAATTAAAACGCCGAAATGACGGTGAATTTTTTTTTCGCAAACGACTTTGAAAATTAAATGATGTGGCCGAGGGTCTTGCAACTTACCAACTTTTTTTTCAACTCAAATTTTGAAAGTTAAAATATTTTTTTTCAATTTAGTGGCAAATGTAGATATTGAAATTAAGATCCCAAATTTATGTTCAATTATAATTTTAATAAATCCGCATGAACGTTTGGTGCTGGAGTGTGCAAAATTGTACCCTCTGAAAGGGTATTAGGCCTCGGGGAACTTTTTTCCATGGCGTGGTGTGTTGAGAGCGTTATCTTAAAACTTTTTCAAGTTTTTTATTAACATAATATCCAAAAAATAATCAGGTGGCGTGTGATCGTGTGTGAGATTGGAAAATTAAAGGTTTGTCAAAATAGTACTGTGTTTTTTCTAAGAGTAGCGTTACGAGAGCTGACGAACCATCTTCTGGGGATGACTTCCCGATAATGGGAAAACCCAGACCATTTAATGGAAAACCCTTACCATTTAATGGAAAAACCCATAACATTTAATGGAATATAGCCGCGTTGCGTGTCGAGTGAAACCATTTGAGGAGAACAAGGAATACCATTTATGGCATATACCATTTTTGAAAAACCAGGCCATGTTGAGTGAATGAGTAAACTCTGTTTGTGTGTGTTTAATTGACTCCAAACTTTTCTAAGAAGTTTGGTCAGTTTCGAGCTGCGCGGCGGGTGTGATTGAGATTGATCCCTGAACATTGTGATGAGTAGAAAAGAGATGACGTGCGAGAGAAGTGTGTTCGAAATTTTTTTCAATTTCGTGCTGTGAGAGAGAGAACGTTTTCAAATTTTGCCCAAAATCTACCATGTAATGGAACATTACATTTAATGGAAAGGCCCGATAGGCCCATTTAATGGAAACCCATTACCATTTATGGAAATCCATTTTTTTCGCGGATAAGTGGGTTGTGCCGATAGAGAGTGTAGAAGGCGTTTGTAATGTGCACCTTGAGAGAGAAAAAAGTAAATTATTATAATGGGGTTTTTAAGACTTTTTCTGTAATTTACAGCAAGTCCAAAAACAATCACATGGGCTTCAAATTAAGAAATTCAGGATTTATTAACAGTCTATTTTTGTCAAAACGTGAGTGTGCGTGAACGAGAAATAAAGAAGAACATTACATTTAACCCGTTACGTTTATAACAAATAATGGTTCGAAGAAATGAATTAATAATGAGTTCTAGAGAACACGGCGATAATTTTTGATGTTTAAGATGAGATTTTAAGAAGATTATTTTTGAGCGCGATGCGCGAATGGCACTGAATTTTTCCGATTTTTTTAAGTGTTTCATAACTATCGTAGAGAGTGTGTGTGCGCGAGAGCGTGAGGTGAGAGTAGCGAGTTAACTGTGCGCTGATGTCTGAGAGTAGGGACGCCAAAATCTACGCTGCTCAGATTTGTGAGTGTGTGATGTTTCGGAGCACTGTTAAGTTTATGGTGACTTTTCCATTTCATTGACTTGAAATGAGCTGGAAATCGTGATTTTTGACAATTGCAAGCCAAAGATAGGCAATTTGCATAAAAAGCGGTTTGCGTTTTTGAACACTTTCCTGGTGAAAATTAAAAAATTAGCAAAGATTTATTTTTATTCAGGGATTGTCTAGTAGAACAATCATAAAATCAACTACCGTATGCCAAAAAAAAAGTTTGCATCGGGCCTAACCTTACCTAGTCACCCGAATTTATGGTCTAGTCTTTATCAAATATTGAATAATTTCGTAGTAAAGTTCGACATTCATTACCTTTTTAGAATGTCAATTTTTCTTTCAAAAACTTGATTAAAACTAAAACATATTGTTAGAGGAACCAAGTATCCGTATAACAACAACAATCGTCAAACTTGTGAACTCAGTCTTTAGAAATCAAATGAGTTTAAGAAAGCTAGAGATAGAAAATGAGAGAATTGTTCAAGTTATTCGAATCCAGGAATTGCATTTAAATATTCAGAATTTGATGCTAGAAGAATCTTCAGACCATATTTGGGGAGACTTACTTGAACGCCGTTCAATTTGTAGCCAGTTACTTCATGAAACTACTAACAGTAGGAGATGCAGTGCCGAGCGAAAAAAGATAAAAGTCGTCGCTATGTTGTGGCTAGATCATCCTGTTTTTCTTTCGCTCTCAACCTACATTTTAGGTTCAACTATATATAGGGCTACTACTTGGAACTACATTTTTAAAAATATTGGATAACTCGTGGAATCCAGATAAATCTTGATTAAGCTAGTTAACAAATCACGGTTTGAAGATTTATTAAAAGTCGAGCTGATCTTCAGATTAATCTAAATGAAAACAGATGAGCGTTGAAAACGTCAGGGTGCATAATCAAAAACGTTATACAATACACTAACGCCTTGTTAATTTGAAGTTCTAATAGACTTTCCATGTTTGGCAAAATCTGTCGGAAAACAGATCGACTAATTGTCCGGAACACCACACTCTCATTTTTTTTAGATGAATATGCAAATGCCACAATATAAGTCTCGAGTACTTTGATAATGATCATAAACAAAATGAAATTGTATTGCAAAAAAGCACAACAAATTTTGGAACAATGCACGGTTTGCTGTTCTAACCAACTTCCAAGTTAGTCGATATAAGCTTCAAGCCACACGGGAAAGGCTCGCATCCCGTCAAGACATCCACAGCTAGTAGATTCGGATATGGTAATTCGTACTAAAAAGACGAGCTTAACCAAGAAATGCGTTAGTCGTCTCCNATATGGTCAAGTTTTGAACTTAAAAGTTTAAAGTTCAATCTTAAAGATCAAATTGAAATCGTGGCCATATATATTTTTTATGATCTGCTTAGTAAGCAGTGCTTATATTAAGGCTACAAAATGAGTTAAAATAACTGGCAAACCCCTTTATAATTGAAAACAATGACCAAACAGATTTTTCTGATCTAATCAAAGCCCAACAAGCCCTGAATGAAAAAACGCGATTAATCATATTCGATAAATTATAGACGATAATAGTTCTCTCAAAAATCCAGGTCATTTCAGTAAAATTTCGAACTATTCTATAAAAAAGGTTAGATTATGAGTGGTACTGCGGCGCTAGAGAGTCTACTTTCGCATGGAAATAACGGACTATCGCTTAACGGGCCACTATACGCGCTGTCAAGCTAACCCGTCCCCTGCTGTGTTTTTTGATCAGTACATTTACGTAATTGCCTTAGGCGTGTGAGAGTTAATCAAGAAAGAGCTCAAACAATACTCTGATCAACTATTTTTCTCGTACAAAAACAAGTGCTACACCACCGGCACCATAATTTGCAAATTTTTATATTGAAAACTCAGGAGAGAATTTTTACAAGCTTTCTTCAAACCTGACGTGAGAGAATTTTGAGGAAGACGTGCACAGAAGGAAACTAATTTCTTTCAAGATTGGAGAAACAATAAATGGAAAATAAAGCTAAAAAACACCACAACTGTTGGTTTTTGTTATGGAATTTCAAAAAATATTTATTTTCTCGAGACATTATACGAGAAAATTAAATTTGTTTCAAAATTTTCGAATTAATATTAGAGAAATTCACTGATTTTTTTAACCCTTCAACCCAAATATCATCGAAAAGCGTTGGTAAAAAACTGCCCAATTTTGTAAATCTCAACAATTAGTGTATGTCAAATATTTTCCGCTTAGAATTTTGATCAAGTTTTTCATCGAATAAATTTAAAATTTAATATTTTGCACAGCATTTGACTGCAAAAAAATCACTTTTGATCAGATTTATTATTTTTTTAAATTTTCAAAACATTTTTTACGTGAATAACGAATAATATTATTTTTTATAAAGGTCTAAAAAGCGTAATTTAGTAAATTCAAATCGTTTCTAGATCACCATAACAAACATAGCTGGAAATAGATAGTCCAGGATACTTTACGAAGTTTATATTAATAATAAAAGCTTATGACATAAAGCATTGGGAAACACGTTTCCGAAATCGTATTTCTTCTCAGGGCCCAGTTTTAGTAATGCAAAATTAATCATAATTATATCCGAATTAAATTTTATAACAAAATTGCGATTACAGAATCTCCGGTCACAAGTTCAGAAAATCTTTATTTTATGATTACTTTCGGCAAACTTAGAAAAATCAAAACTGAAATGAAAAGTTTTAAAATCAGACATTTCCTGGATTAAATTCAAATATGTTCAAGATATTGTCACGCAGATTTTATTTCCAATCTTTCAAAATCGAGCTTTCTAACACTTTTTGTTTTAACCGTGAAATCATTTGTTTGGTCAATAAATAGTAATTCTTGGGTCTAAATTATTCAAAAAATCTGGGAAGTTTTCGCATAAATAGAAAGATAAAATTGTAAGCCTTGCTAAGCCCGGATTTCGTATTTTTAGATTACGAGTATCGCACTCAAAATGCACTTTTGAGATCATTGTTGTATAATAACTATAACTCATATTTTATAATTGTAGTGGCCAAAACGACATCCTAACAATTAAAAAGATTAGGTTCTGACCCCAAATGATCGGGAATTTGTCATGTAAATTGCTTCTAAAATCAAGATTTCGAAAACTTTTCTAGGAACATTTTTTGACTACTAGTTTCTAAGGGTTAATTTAAATATTCGATTGCTGAAATATTTGAAAATAACAGCAAAAAGTTAAATATACCCAAGAAACTGGAAAGATAAAAAGGTATTTTTCAAGGGTTAGATTTACGTTTTGTTATCAATTTAAACTCTTGACGGAAAACTTTGTGCAACCTCATAAATTTCCAAAAGATCTTTTATTTAATTAAAGTTAAAAGTTTTAACTTAAAACCCTTGAGTTCACTATGTATAATCTTTTTACTGATAAACCTTTTTAAGGGGGTACCCTTCATGAATTGAGGACAAAAAAATATCTGAATTTTATTCAATAGCTCTTTTTCTGAAAATCATGGGTTATAATATTGAAATAAAACTGGTGTATTTTCAACCCAATACAGCCTTGAGGAAAGTTTTCAATCATTTGAAAATATCTGTGTAATAATAAGCATTTTAATAAAAAAATTATGGATTTAGGAATTGAGAGTACTGTTTTGGAAGAGAAAAAATCATCGAAATTCAAGTTTCGATAGTAAAAGTCCTGGAGGTCATGAGCCGTTTATTCATATATGTTCAAATGTGACTAAAACTTTCCTGAAAAATGGCGAAAAAGGCTTTTAGAATAAAAATTTACCTGTCAATTGCGTCCAAATATTAAAAAATAACTTTTCAAAGAATACGCTATACATTCCGAAAATTTATTGAGATTGCTTTGCAAAAATAAAATTTTATTAATTGCGTGCTATAATGGCACAAACCGGTGTCACAAGCAGAGTGTTGTAAATTCATCGTAGTTCAGAACGAATACGCCATGACCTTCCATCGGTTGAAATACAGAAACCAAATAGATACCAGAAAAATTTCACAAGTGATTCAGCCTAATCTTTTATAGAGAGTCTAAAAAAACTACTAATAAAAATTTTTGGGCTTGACTTTGCGGAAATCTTTATTAATATTCATAAAAGTCGACAAAAATGACAAATTAACATTTTATGATTTCAAACGGCGCGTCAGAAAATATGTAGACAGCATGAAAAAAGTTATAAGTGGCTATTTTTTTCTTTTTTATTACAGATTTCAGAAACGCAATCCGAAAAAATTTGGACGAAAAATGCGTGAAATTTTTTTAATCCTTTGAATTTTTTTGAAAATTACGAATTCAAAAATAAAAGTTCGAACTCAAATCTCTTCCTAAAATAGATAAAAAATGATTTTAATGTAGCTAATACACATTTATATCTGGTTCAACTAACGAAATAAAGCACAAAAAAATAAAACCCGAGTGTATTATTTTCGAAGTTAAATTGACTTCAATCTGCCACATCTGCGCTACCCTGAAATTGAAATACAGGGGGGTGCGGCGTATAGTTGTACGCGTATAGTTGGAACCCACGCAAAACCTACTAAGCCTCCGCAAAAACCTACGCATTTGAAAAATAAATTTTTATTCGTGCCTGGCGTGTGGCGTATAGTGGTGTAACAAAAGGGGTATTTTTTCAAAGTTCCGCTAGGCAAAAGATAGGCGTTTTTAACCAGATTTTCAGACCATGATTCTCCGGTCGGCGCGACAATGAAAAATAAATATTTTTAAAAACATGTTCAGATTGACCAAATTGGTTCATTATGAAGTGTCGGTATTTCAAGTTGGAAATATAGTTGGAAATTACGCGTATAGTTGAAATTACGCGTTAAGTTGAAATTATGCGTATAGTTGGGGTTTTTTGGCGAAAAACTTTCCAACTATACGCCGCGCCGCACCCTGCTGTACTTAGTTTCCCATATTTTTTTTTATATGGCATAAAAATCCATAAAATATCATTTTGACAAAACACCAAAAATTGGGCTAAATTGCCAGCTTTGTTTTAAGTTTTCTTTCGACAAATTAAAGATTTTCATAAATATGCGACAATATTCGTAATAAAAAATAAGCAAAAATTGCCGAATTAAAGTTTATAAATAATAAAAAAATGAAAATGCTCAGCGTTTTGTAAACATCTAAAAAAAAATTTTACGAAAAAGTCAACAATAGTTTGCATTTTCATATAAAATTCACGATTTTTTTTCCAAAACTACATTAGTGATGTATGATAAACAGGTGGTTCAACAATATATTTAAAGGCTATTGCTTAACAATCAAATGTTTTTTGCAGATTATTATAGGGAATGGATAACTCAACCAGCATACAATTATTTTGTTTTCATAGACCTGAGTTTGGTCTTTACAAAAACCTTTGTTTAATTTTTTTAGACACCCTAACAGCATAACGGGGATTAAATAGAGTTAAATGGCGACTTTAATTTCAAATAGAACACCTAGAGGCCTTGTATTTGTTTCAAAAGAGACAAACACCGAAAATCAACAACACTTTCTGGTAATTAAGGAAAAAAGTAAGGTAGTTGTTGGGGCCAAATCAACTCAGCTATACCTTGAAATTATCTCAGCTGATATTCTGAAATTTTGAGTATACAAATATGGTAGTTGTTTAATTATGGTTGATAATTATGGTTCAATAATGGTTAGTAAGCTTAATTAAGTCAGCTAATGTCTAGGCCTCCCGACTCGGAAATCCCGAGTAAAAATCAGCTTTTTTTCGAAAATTTTCACAGTATGTGTTTTTTTAGTGCGAACAGAATATCAAGTGTCCGGGAAAATTGTCTATAATTTGAGGAGAATTCTCCCGAATTTTAATTTTGTTTTAAATTTTAATTTTGTTCGCACGAAAAAAATACACATAATGTACAACATCCCAATTTTTGACAGATAAGAAAGTTTTTAATTTTTTTGGCATTTGTTTTGGAAATCTACGCTCCTTAATCAATCAAATAGCCTCTTAAAATGTTTTATAAATTTTCTAGTTTTCATAACGAGACAAAAGTTGTGTCACACAATTTCGGACAGTCTAATGGAAACCGAAGGCCAAAAAGATTTGGTGAAATATGGATTTTATTTCTAACTTTCTCATTTGATAAAGTTTCTAATGAGATTAATAAAAAATTTTATCAACATTTGATTTTTACTCCAAAAGACTACTTTGACCACTGAAATAGTGCCACCAAGTGGTTGCATCAAAAAAAATATCGGCCAAAATTTTCCTTGTCCAAAACTACCCCAGGTCCTAACTTTTCATTATTTTCAGACGATTTTTAAGGTATTTGATTTTGAACAAAAATTTATTAATTTAACTACCCCCCCCCTTAAAAACTCTGTTAATCCAAAATTAGCTGGAAAAGCTTATTTCAAACACTCGTAAAGGTATCAGATATGAGTGTATAGAAAATAATGAAAACGTAATTTGATTAAACTTTTGGTCAAAAAATTATGAGAATTTAGATTAGACTTTGAATGTGGTATATCACTGATGCTGTAATTGTTATTGCATAGACAAAGATAAGCATGAATATCAAGGACTGAGATATGCCTGAAGAATCTCTTCGGTCAGAAAATATTTTTTTGCTTCTAAATTGCTTGGAATTGAACCAGAACATTGTTTCTGCATGCAAAATTGTTTATAAACATTTTTTTGTTAAACATGTTAAAATTGTAGCCCGTAACGGGCTGCCCGTTTTCAAAATTGCTTATATTTAACCCTCCGAAGCATATAAAAAAAGTTCCGCCAAGGCATAATACCCTTTCAGGGGTGCTTTTTTGAGCGTTGTTTACAGAAAACTCTTATAAGATCAACCTTCAATTTTTCCTGTANGATCAAGTTGAAGAGTTAAAATTTTGACAAAAATATATTATATTCTAGAAATTTTATGTTTAATTCTAGAAAAAAACGTTTGAAAAGCAAGGTTAATTAAACCACGTGATACTACGTCATGGTTAGCTCCAGAAAATGTATGTTTATCTTCATAACTGCGCAGTGCTTTGTCCTACTCAATACTAATATATGATTGACTTTATCTGTTGGGAATCAAAAATAATCTTAAATAAGTTCAAAATATTCATGAAAAAATCACGTTTTTTAGGGACAAATTGTTAGTTTTCTCGATTTAATGAAATTATTTGATTATTTTTACAATATT
>SCLH01000469.1:139523-167517 GCA_004367855.1 Oikopleura vanhoeffeni | reverse complement strand
AAAAAATTTTCAGATTCACATTGTTGAATTTTAAAATGTATCGGAAGGAGAAGTTTCTGCGATCATTTTTCCATCATTTTTGGCTGATTTGAAGTGACTTTACCCTTTCAAAAGGGTATATGCCTCGGAGGGTTAAGCTTGAAATTTTCGATTTTTTCGTAAAATATTTTGAGAAATATTTCGAGCTTAACGTAGTAAATTTCAAAAGCGGTTCAAAATTTTTGTTTACTAAACGTTATATTTTTTCAAGGGCTACAATAAAAATATATATACAGCATGTCATATTTTTGCTTATATTCTTACTTTTCTGCAGGAGCTAACCTAAACCAATCAAGACGTTCAAATTTACAGACACGTAGGTGCTCCACAGATTTTCATGCTTATTGACCGATTAGCGGTGTCAATCATATTTTTGGTGCGGTGTCAAAAAGCTAATAATATAAGCAAAAATGTGACATACTGTAATTAAAAAATGTTCAGCAAAAAAACGTTTTGCCGTTCCTACCGTAGACAAAAGTAAAATGTGAAATCATCAATTTCGCCTTAGAATTAAAAATTGATTCTGGCTATTTATAATAAATAAATAAAAATAATGCAAATTTGGTAAAATTTTCGGCCAACAGATGTTACTATTTGAAAGATGCAAAATGCGCGAATATGATTGGGTGGCCATTAAAATTAAAGCCGATTTCAATGGATTATTCTGAAATTCTGGTTGTGGATTGGATGCGAGTATCCCGCGCTGTTTGTATCGTTCGAATAATGACGATATGTTAAGGATATAAACCAAATCACACAATAAAAAAAAATTGAACATTGAAAATATCTAGAATTTCGAGTATATGTTTTGGAACATACTGATTAAGAAAAATTTAAAATACACTTGAATTCTAAAAATTTCCAATACTAGATTTGTTTCTTAAATCTAGATGGCGCTTTGAAAATATATTTTATGGATATGTCAATTATTTTAATCCAGTACAGTATTTTGAGAATTCACTGAAATCTTTGAGTAAAAATTATACATGTATGAAGCTGGTCAAGCTTAATATCTTAGGCTTTTATCTTGAATGTCCATGAAAATTCTAATGCAGATTTAAAAAATTAAAGCTTTAATTTCAGAATAATCAATCTAGTTCAACATCAAAAAAAAGGTTTATCAAAAATAGGTCTAAAAAGTGTTGAACAACTTATTAGAAAACTCATTTATTTTATTTTGTGCAAGTCAATATAATAAATGAACGAAATTGGTACTTTAGTAAAGTAACTTTACGGCCGCGTATCTGATCTACGTTTTCTGAGAGCCGATGTTATCAGTTTGTTCTATTGAGAGGGTGAAGAGATAATTTATACTTTAACAGTACGGTTATAAAATAAATAAACACCAGTTATACGTCTGAAGGTATACAACGCAATTTCACGATTTTCAGCTGAAATCCTTCAAGTGCCCATAAATAACCTCAAAATAAAATTTCCTGAATCTACTTTTATAATATGTAATTTGATTGAATTTGGTGAAGTACTACATTTTGGTATTTCATGGCATTTAACTTATTGTAAAACGACTTATAAGATTAAAAACTTTTCAAATAATGTCGTCATTTCGAACGCCCACGTGTTTTTTTAATTTTTGAACGAAATTCTTTATTTCTGTCCTCATGTCGTCGAAAGTGCCAATATCGCTTAAATGCACGGTACATTTTATGGATTGGGAATCGAGAAGTGATCTACATTTTATTAATATCATTGACTTGCTCAAAAAATAGAAAACGTGGTTTGAGATTGATGTGCAGAAAATTCCAATAAGTTGTTCGAGACTTTTTTGAACCTAGCTTTGATTAACCTTTTTTTGATGTTGAACAATATTGATTATTCCGAAATTAAAACTTTAGTTTTTCAAATCTTAATAAAAATTTTCGTGGACATTCAAGATGAAAGTCTAAGATATTAAGCTTGACCAGCACGTTATAATTTTAAGTTTCTTAATTCATAATCTACAAAATTTTATGACCACCCGCAATAAACCTCGGGGTTTTGTTGTATAAGTAATTTATTGTACGAAATCCAAGAATCACAACCGCTTTTCCTTTAAAATTGTTATCGATTTATTTTTAATTTACTCCGAATTTCACAGAAAAGTAAAAATAAAAGCAGTTTGTGGTTAAGGGGGTTGTGGGTGTGAATTAATTTTAGGTCATTACGCATAAAGTAAATGAAATTACTACTGTTGTGTTTTCATATCTTTTCCCTACACGCCTACGCGTTTTTAAACATTAAACACAACTAGGAAGAAAATAATTGTCCTACCATTTAAATTAAGGAATTTCAAAACTGAAAAATTGGTATCGATGTTTTTAAGCTATCATGTAGAGAATTTTTTTCGTTTATCAAATTTTTATAATAAAAATTGATTTTAAGGTCAAATTTTCGAGATTTTACAAGGGGTGCAAAAAAAGTTCTAGCGACCCCGTATGGAGAGCTAGAGCGCTAATTTTTTCGGCAAGTAAAAATTAAGCGTTTTTTAGGAAACGGTTTTTAAGGATTAGTGTCGGCGACCATGTGGTCGACCTTAAATAAGGGGTCAAAGTTCAAGGTCAATTTCAAGTTCATCGTAGAGACTTGAAAGTACCCTCAAAAAAACCGGAAGGGTCGACTTTTTGATGAACGTATTAGGAACTATGGGCCAATGGATGTAANAACCTCACTTCCGGTTAAACCGGAAGTGATGAGTCATCGAAAATACCGCCAATTTTTTTTTGAGATTATTTTACCCTCAAATATACCCCCCTATGTTAATATATAAATAAATTAACATAATTTTAACCTCACTTCCGGTTAAACCGGAAGTTATGAGTCATCGAAAATACCACAAAAATTTTTTTGACAATATTCTACCTTCAAATGTACCCACACGTAATTCCGTCTGCATGCTAAAATTTTATTCGTATTTACAAAAACGGGATAAAAAGGGATAAGGCTATCCCGGACCCGGGATAAAAGGGGATAATCTATCCCTTCATCCCTATCCCGTTTTTATCCCGTTTTGGGGGATAAAACGGGATAGGGATAGGGATGGAAAATCGGAGGGGGATGCATCCCTTTTGGAAGCCTGGATAACACCTAGCTTTTTCTGTGGGTTAAGGTGGTAGCGGTCGTACTCTTTTAAGAGTACTTTCGGGTGTAAAAATAGCAAGACATTGCTAGGGAACACTCAGAAAGCATAAACTTATTGAAAAAATTTCAAAAAAAAGTTTGAAATTTTCATTTTTTCAGAATTTTTCTGAGTTATTTTTTTTGGAAAACATTGAAACCCAATTTTCGACCAGAAAAACTCAAAATATCAAAAAGTTCTTAGCAGAGTTTCTAATCGGCATCACCCAAGCATTAATTGGTGGTACTTTNGACTAAATCCGACAACTTTTATTTTCAAGTTTTCACTTCCGGTTTACTAAAATGCAAATTTTTTAGAATTGAACAAATCATTTCAAAATTCTGCTTCATCAAAATAACAAAAAAAAATTTCTCCATATTTTCCCAAATTTATACTGCATTCTCAAATGTAACCTAGGAAGAGATATATTTTAAATAGCGAAGACCTTGAAATAAGGGGTTTTTCGCAGTTCTAAAAAAACTAGTCGGAAATTGAAAAAACCAATTCATAAAATTACAACCATAAGTGTTTCCGTGGTTCCAATGCCAAGTTTGAGTGAAATCCTATGCGAGCTCTAGGAGGAGATAGATTTTGAAATTTTAATTAGGTGTTCTAGAATTCGCTGCATGGTGGTCATCAGGGTTGGCCAAAAATTATTCTGATTAATTATTTTTGTATATTAAGGATAGATCTACCAAATGGCTATTCTCAAAACTTTCGAAGCAGTTTTGTATCCTGATAAAGTCGAATGCAAAGGTTCATTTTTACGACCGCTACCCCTTAAACATAAATTTACTTACAAACTTTAAAAAATGGGTATTATATCAACAACAAATGAGGCAGTGGTTGTCGATGTTCGACGGCTCTCCATTTTTTTTTCTTATCAACCTTTTTTATACCGAATCTTCATTGAGTTTTTTACGCTTTATTTTGCAGTATACATTCTTGTGGAGGCCCAAAAATTCAAATTATTTAACTTGTATTACTTCATGTTCAAACGCTTCTTTGGGCATATTTTATTGCAAGTTTTTACAGTTTCTACACACTTTAATTACTTATATTTTCCCGAAAGAAGCACATTTTTACAATTTCGGTGGTCAATTTGGTGTGTATAATCTTGTTAAATACATTTAACGTTGAAAAATGCGATAAACGTTTTAATCTAAATGTTCTGGAAAAACAAATGTTCTGGATTAAACCCAAATGAAAAGTTCATTTTGCGCTATCATGAAAAATATTTTTATTTCGAATTCTTCAGAATTTCTTATTTTGTTTTATTCAAGCAAAGTTTCCCTGGCCACATAATTTGCTAACTTACCTACCTTGATTAAAATGAATCTCACCCGCAATCTTTTACCATTTATTCAAATTTGTCCCAAAACGTACGTATTGACTTACTGGTTAACCATTAAGTTTTTGTGCAGATTCTGACCTAGACCAAAATTCGTCTACAAGATTACTAATTTTTCGGACTAATTGGATCTTTGGGCTGCTGATTAGATCTTTTTTCAAATATTGAAATTTCACTCGGTTATTTAACCTCAGAAGGTTCTAACATTTCCCAAATCTCATTTTGAAAAGTAAAATCGAATTATGCACCCCGTCTGGAACCTCTAAACCGAATAATCGACGTAAAGGGTTTTTTAATACCTTAGATGCGGCTAGGCAGTATAAATGGAGTTCATATAATTAACCATCTCCACGGAGTCTGTAGGTTAAATTAGTTTTAAGGGAATAATTTTAACAGTTTTGACAATAAAGCTTAAACATAAACGTAAATTAGTCAAATATATTAGTTTATTATCTTTTTTTGTAAATTTGCGGCAACCAGTAGCCTATAATTGTAAAATTACAAAAAAAAATCACAGAACACACATCAGAGTCAACTTTTAGTTATCCGAAATTCCAGCCGATTGAACATAAATCTGATTGATTTCTTTTTGAATACTGAAAATACAAAAAATCTCTATATTTTCATCACTTGACTTTCAAAAAATTGCCATTTTTACATCAAGTCATGAGTTTCTATGAGTTACTAAACTGATGCCTTAATTGAACTAGTAAACTATGATCGTGAGTTTCGAGTCATATTAAAAAAAATAGTCAAATTTATTCTCGATCGGCTTGAATTACTGATAACTTAAAATCTACTCCGTAAGTTATTTTTTTAATTCGTGTGATTAACCCCCTCACACCATTTGACTATCTAAAGGCAAAAAATTTTCGGGAGCCAAAACGGCACAGAAATAACATCGTCACGGACCTACAATTCAAATATGTCATAGAGTTTGCAATTTTATTTCCAAAAATATTATTGAAAATTTTATACGATTAGCCGTTCGAAAGTTATTTTTTCCTTCTTTTTTTTATGATTTTTGCCAAAATTTCTTAAAAAAGTAATTGTGTGAAAACGATACATAATATCGAAATTCTGAGGAAGCCACTTTTTAGCAAAGTATTTGAAGATTCTTTTGATATAAGTTTATTTTTTCTGCAGTCTCTATACGAAGAATAATTTCTTCAAGTGGTTTTTTATGAAACTCAAAATAATGAAAAAAAAATATTTTTCAACAAATTATTTTTCGGAAGAAATGAACGGCAATTTAACCCAAATAAAGCCGACAAAGACAAATCGATCAAATNTTTCCCAGTTTTCCCGTGATAAGCGCTCAAAGTAGTGTCTTTAAATAGGCTTTTGGGTGTGAGGCGAAGTTCTCGTTTCTGGATGTGAGGAGGTTAAAAAGTCAAAGGGTTAATAGTTATTTACTATATCTGCAAAATGACGATAACATAAATTTAAAAAACCACACCAGGTACTTTATATGAGGCCAGATAACTTAGCATATCGGAAAATGCACTTTCATAATTATTAAAAATGTAATTTCTTCGATAGAAAAAATATCATAAGTTTATGTCCCAAGCTACTTTATAATCGAAAAAACTCATGAATCAATTATTAAATTAATAATATAATTGAACTATTGATATATATTGTATTCTTGTAGCAAATATGTCCTTCTATAAAAAAACTATTAAATTTGCGAATTTCTAGATACTGTATTAGTTACTGCTTCAATTTTGAACTTGATAAAATTCGAATTTTTGATAATGCTATAATATGGATCGCAGACCCTTAGAACAGGTCCTTAGAACAGATCCTGAATATTTGAAAAATGCGGAATCTGAGCATTTGATTGGTTGATCTCTTCCGAATCTGACCAATGAAATCGGCCTATTTTGCAATCCAGGGTTTTGATTTGGTGCTAGTATCCTGCGTTGTTTGTATCATTCAAATATCCTCTGAGGGTCTGTTATCCATATTCCAATAAAAAGCGAAATGTTTGACAATAAAAATGTGAATAAATAATCCATAATATAAATTTTATGTTGCTGGTTAATTATTATTACTGTAAAACAATAATCCTGAAAATTAAAAAATAATTGAAACTAGTCGATACAACAAAAAAATATGTTAAATTATATTTAAATGTTCGACGAAGCCGCCTCTTATCGAATTATCGAAGGATTATACTTACGTGTCTCGTAGAACTTTAACATCAGATACCTAAGAATCCTGTGATTTGATTGGTCAATACGCATTGAACTCTTGTGTATTGACCGATCCACACAATTCTTTAGGTCTCTAACGTTCAAGTTCTACGGGACACGTAGTATAATTTTTTGATATATCTTTTTATCAACATTTTTATTGGTCAAAATTTCGCTTTTACTTGGAATATGGATAACAGACCCTCACGAGGATATTTGAATGATACAAACAAGCGCAGGATACTAGCACCAAATTCAAAACCCTGGATTGCAGAATAGGCCGATTTCATTGGTCAGATTCGGCAGAGATCAACCAATCAAATGCTCAGATTCTCGCATTTTTCAAAATATTCAGGATCTGTCTTCTAAAGGTCTGCGATCCATATTATAGCATTATCAAAAATTCGGATTTTATCAGGATTTCAAAATGAAGCAGTAAACTAATACAGTACTCTGAATATCGCAAATTTAATATTTTATAGAGGGACCATACTTGCTACAAGAATACAGCATATATTCAATAGTTCAATTATATTATAATTTTAATAATTGATTCATGAGTTTTTTTCGATTATGTAAGTAGCTTGGGACATAAACTTATGAAATATTTTTTCTATCGAAGAAATTACATTTTTATAATTATGAAAGTGCATTTTCCCGATATGCTAAGTTATCTGGCTTCTATTACCGGAGGGAAGGTAGATCAAAATTTGCCTAGGTAAAAATACAAACCAATTGTGTGTTTCAATTCAGGGATTTGATTGGTTGGTTGGCCGTCTCACTCTGTCGTTTGTATTTGTTTTGTATTTTTACCTTGTAATTTTTACCTTTGTAATTGGTTTGTATTTTTACCTAGGCATTTTTGATCTACCTTCCTCGCGTAATAGGGATATAAGTACCTGGTGTGGTTTTTTAATTTTGTTATCGTCATTTTGCAGATATAGTAAATAACTATTAAACCCTTGGACTTTTTAACCTCCTCACACCCCAAACGAGAACTTCGCCTCACACCCAAAAGCCTATCTAAAGACACTACTTTGAGCGCTTATCACGCGGAAAACTGGTGTAAGGCGTATTCAATTTACTTATTTGTCACTGGATTGAGATCAAGGATAGAATTAAGTGAATAACACGTAACATTTTTTAAAATTTCGAAGTTTGTTAACTAGATAACTGCGAGCGAAAAGAGAAGGTTTCACTCACCTTGTATTTCTTTGAAAAAAACATAACATTTTTTTACAATGAATATAAGTTAAAATATTACAAGTGAAACTTAGCTATTTATAACTGAGTCATCGGATTTCAAAATATGATATCTGATCGCTTACAAAACAATTATTCATATCGCCGCGCTGTTCAAAATATATGCAGTAAAAATGTGAAAATATTGCTTTAATCAAGCATAAAACTTAAAATCAAGTACCACCCTTATGTTCAACCATTGGAATCGATTTGTCTTTGTCGGCTTTATTTTGGGTTAAATTGCCGTTCATTTCTGTTGTCGAAAAATAATTTTGTTGAAAAATATTTTTTTTTCAATTATTTGAGTTTCATAAAAAACCACTTGAAGATTATTCTTCGTATTAGAGACTGCAGAATAAATACAACTTATATCGAAAGAATCCTCAAAACTTTCCTAAAAATTGGCTTCTCCTCAAGAATTTCGATTATTATGTATCGGTTTTTCACACAATTACCTTTTTAAAGAAAATTTGGCAAAAATCCTAAAAAAAAGAAGGAAAAATAAACTTTCGAACGGCTAATCGTATAAAATTTCAATAATATTTTTGAAATAAAAGTGCAACTCTATGACATATTTTGAATTGTAGGTCCGTGACGATGTTATTTCTGCGTCGTTTTTGGCTCCGCGAAAAATTTGTTGCCTTTAGATAGGTCAATGGCGTGTGAGCCGGGTTAATCACCGAATTAAAAAATAACTTACGTGAGTAAAATTTTTAAAGTTTATCAGTAATTCAAGCCGATCGAGAATAAATTTGGTATTTTTTTAATATACTCGAAACTCACGATCATAGTTTACTAGGTTCAACTTAAGGCATCAGTTAAGTAACTCATAAAAACTCATGACTTGAGTAAAAATGGCAATTTTTTGAAAGTCACGTGATGAAAATATAAGAGATTTTTTCGTATTTTCAGTATTCAAAAAGAAATCAATCAGGATTTATGTTCAATCGGCTGAATTTCGGATAACTAAAAAGTTGACTCTGATGTGTTGTTCTTGCTGATTTTTTTTTGTAATTTTACAATTATAGGCTAACTGGTTGCGGCAAATTTACAAAAAAGATAATAAACTAATATATTTGACTTAATTTTACGTTTATGTTTAGGCTTTATTGTCAAAACTGTTAAAATTATTCCCTTAACCCACAAGACTCCGTGGAGATGGTTAATTATATGAACTAAAATTTTTACTGCCTAGCGATCTAAGGTATTAAAAAACCCTTTCACGTCGATTATTCGGCTTTAGAGGTTTCCAAGACGGGGTGCATAATTCGATTTTACTTTTCAAAATGAGAATTTGGGAAATGTTAGAAACCTCTGAGGTTAAATAACCGAGTGAAATCTCAATATTTGAAAAAAGATCTAATCAGCAGCCCAAAGATCCATGAGTCCGAAAAATTAGTAAATCTGTAGACGAATTTTGGTCTAAGAGGTCCAGAATCTGCACAAAAACCTTAATGCGTAACTAGTAAGTCCAATACGGTACGTTTTGTGGGACAAATTTGAATAAATGTAAAGATTGCGGCGGTGAGATTCTTTTTAATCTAGGTAGGTAAGTTAGCAAATTATGTGGCCAGGGAAACTTTGCTTTGAATAAAACAAAATAAGAATTCTGAAGAAGAATTTTTCGAAATAAAAATTATTTTTCATGATAGCGCAAAAATGAACTTTTTATTTGGGTTTAATCCAGAACATTTCGTTTTCCAGAACATTTACGATGTAAAACGTTTATCAGATTTTTCAACGTCTAAATGTAGTTTAACAAGATTATCCACACCAATATTGACCAACCGAAATTTGTAAAAATGTGCTTCTTCGGGAAAATATACGTTAATTAAAGTGTGTAGAAACTTGTTAAAAAAACTTGGCAATAAAATTTGCCCAAAGGAAGCGTTTTGAACATGAAGTATACCAAGTTAAATAATTTGATATTTTTGGGGCCTCCACAAGAATGTATACTGCAGAAATAAAGCGTAAAAAACTCAACTGAGATTCGGTTATAAAAAAGGTTGATAAGAAAAAAAATAGGAGAGCCGTCGAAATCGACAACCACTGCTCATTGTTGCTTGATATAATACCCATTTTTTAAAGTTTTGTAAGTAAATTTATAGTTTAAGGGGTAGCGGTCGAAAAAATGAACCCTTTGCATTCGGAACTTTATCAGGATACAAAACTGCTTCGAAATCTACAAAATAATTAATCAGAAATAATTTTTGGCCGACCCTGATGACCACAGCAGCGAATTCTAGAACACCTAATTAAATTTCAAAATCTATCTCCTCCTAAGAGCTCGATAGGATTTCACTCAACTTGGCAAATTGGGAACACGGAAACACTTATGGTTGTATTTATATGAATTTGGTTTTTTTCAATTCCGACTAGTTTTTTTTAGAAACTGGCGAAAAACCGCCTTATTTTCAAGGTTTTCGCTATTTAAAATTATCTCCTTCATGGTTACATTTGAGAAATGCAGTATAAATTTGGGAAAATATGGAGAAATTTTTTTTTTGTTATTTGATGAAGCAGAATTTTGAAATGATTTGTTTCCAATCTAAAAAATTTGCATTTTAGTAAACCAGAAGTCGAAAACTTGAAAATAAAAGTTGTCGGATTAAGTCAAAAGTACCACCAATGTAATGCTTGGGTAATTGCCGATGTAGAAAATCTGCTAAAGAATTTCTGATATTTGGAGTTTTTCTGGTCGAAAATTGCGGTTTCAATGTTTTTTCCAAAAAAATAACTCAGAAAAAAATCTGAAAAATGAAAATTTCAAAACTTTTTTTTGAAATTTTTTTTAATAATTTATGCTTTCTGAGTGTTCCCTAGCAATGTCTTGCTTATTTTTACACCCAAAGTACTCTTAAAAGAGTACGACCGCTACCCCCTTAACCCACAGAAAAAAGCTAGGTGTTATCTTTGCGGACAACTTTTTAGGTGAAAAACTGAATCCAGGTAATTAATATTATCTTTTTTTAAATCAAAATGACCTCAAAAAATTTCGAAAACGCCCAACAAGAATCGCTAGAGAGTAAAATTTTAGAATTAAGAATTATGCCAACTGTTAGGTTGTTTTAACAGTAAAAGTTTAATTTCAGATTAATGTTTTTGTATAAATCAAGTCGGTATGAAAAATAAAATTGCTTTCATTTTTTTAAAATTTTGTCAAATTTTGAAAATTATACAAACTCTCGAATTATACTGCATATAATTAAGACTTTAAAAATTCGCCCGTGACCTTTATTCGAAAAATATATCAATACGAATAAACTATGATGGAATGCCATTTGAGGGCATTTCCTGACATTTATTTTTGAAAGCTTGGTGATTTAGTAAGATCAAATTTAGATATTATCATGACTCGAAAAAGCTTTTTCATCCCCCAAAAAATCTGATTTTGAACTTTGAAGAAAGAAACAGATAAAGTACTTATTAGAGGAGTGAGGGCCACTTCCATTTTCCATCAATCCGAATCCTCTAAAGTTGAACCAAAAACGTGTTCAAATTTTATAGAATCCTTTTTATCTTAATTCTTTAGATAATAATCCGAGATTTCGTTCAGTGTAATTTCGAAATTGTTCTCATAATAGTCATGCAATATCGTAGACTTCTAATTTTCACCAAAAAAAGTAGAAAAGTCTATATATTTTTCGATTGTTGATTCTTTTATGTGATTCGCTTTCACGGGATCCTTGACTTAATTCCAAAAAACTTTATTTTTAAACTTGAGCCAAAAATGTACAATTTAAAAGATAAAGTAAAATTAAATGTTTTCAAAGTTAAAGCTGAATCTAGACTCTGAAGTCAATAATTTTTTTTTGAAATTCAATATTCAGGCCACTCTTTAAATTATTTTCAATAGAGATACAGATATATATATATAGATATACCGAATAAGTTTCAAGAAGTATTCTCTTAAAATATAAATTCACTCTTAAAATAAGCTTTTTCCTGCAGACATATAACAAGGAATTTTGAAATTCTTAAATTTGGACATTTTGCTCTCTTAGCGCTTGTTGTAGGCGTTTTTTGAATTTGATGTCATCTCATTTTTAGGATAATAATCGAGATTTTTTGTTTCAGTTGATTCAAAATGGGTTTCTCATCGCAATAATCGTCGACTTTTAATCTTTTCCAAATTTGTATATTTTGTGCTGCACTGACCCTCTGAGACCAATTTTGAAAGTTTTAATGACAAATAAGCTCAAGTTCTAAATGATCAGTTTCTGAATGATCGAATCAATTTATTTTGAAGTAAATTTTCGAAGAGGTTTGAAAGTCGGTCAAAACCGTTTCGTGAACTCAATATTATTTATTTTGGGGAAAATGACGGGAATCCTAACAAATATGAAGAAAACAATTATTTTGAACATTTTCATAGGAAATTATCTGCAAGTCACAGTAAAAAGTGTCACCTAACTCGACGAAGCGGAAACGGAGCGATTTATGGAACGAATGAAAATAACCAATTATCATTAAATTTATGACTCTTATACCGAAAAAATATTACTGCAACAATTAAGTTAAAATTTTCAAAATTGTTTTTCGAATTCCGATTTTTCACATAAGTTGTATCGGAGCCCAAGTAGTCATTTTTTTTAATTCAGTTGAAAAAGTCGCACCTTATTCGTATTTATNTATATAATTAACAGCACATAAAAATTTATATTATGTCAATGTAAGCAAGAAATTTTTTCAATTCTGGTTAGTCTATTTTACTACAGAGATTATCGACAATCTCATCAAATTATATTTGACGATTATACTATGAAAGATGACTAGATTTTCAAGATACTTTCATAGCTTATTTTTCACAAATTACTCAAAATTTTTGCCCATCTGCGATAACAGAAAGTTAATTCTTATGCGGTCGGTCGTGAATTAATTTCCTATAATCATTCCTTTGTTAATTAAAGCCTGGACTCCTCGTTCAACCTCAAAAGTTTCATTCAAAATTTATCAGACCCTTTCTAAAATGTCTTGAAACTTTACGATTACCGCTTTCGAGACGCAAAAATAATGTTTGGCATATTACGTACATTTGTTGAATCTCATTTGTCCGTAAAACTTTGGAACAATAATTTGAATTTATTTTAATGTTTACATTTTCGTGACAATTTATAATTCTATTTTATCCGGCGCCGTGAAAGCTAATTTTTCCCAGAAATGGAATTTCAATTTGTTTTTTCAATTGCGTTCTACGGATTTTTCAACTACAAATCAATAACCAGGACACTATAATCTTTTTAGTACTCATAGAAGCTATTTTGTTAATTTTAAACATATAATATGTTACATATTGCCTTTTATTGCCCCTTCATAAAAATTCAAATAATTGAAAACAATTAAGAATAAACTGACGTCAGATTATTATAATTTTATTTTTAAGCAACGTTTCGAGAATTCATTATTAAATACTATTATAATAATGTGATGTGTACGTGAGATGAGGAGACCGTCGAGATTTCCCTTCAAAAAACCTTCTCGAAGGTTCGATTTTGGTAACCAGGATCCAAAAAATATTATCAGGGCAGTATAATAATACTTTTGTGAGTTCAGAAAAGTATACAGTACAAAATCTATAGTTCCAGATTTTTTGTGTGAAAATCAATAAGTCTACAATGAAGTCAAATTAGTTTTAATTTTATCTTTTTTTTCTGGTATATTTTTATATATCTCATTTTTAATTTTAGTGCTTTTACTCAAATTTCTACTAACTCACTAAAAAGAAAATAAAAATTTGAAGTTTTTTTTATATAATATTTTATATAAAAAAAAATATCCAGAAACCCAAAAATGTCAATTACAATTTTAAAAAATACTGAAAGTACTGGTTATTGAAAAAACGGTAATTTTTCTGTTAGTAATCGGTTTTTTGAATAAAAATACAACATTTTTCGATTTTTATATTCAAAACATATTTTCTGCCGGAAAACTTTCACAATAAATGTTCAAAGTACAGTGGGTTTCTTTTTATAAGTGAAATTATAAATGTTGGCATAGAATTTTTAATTTAAATGTTCACCACCAGAAGAAGTCTCAAAATTTTTAAGACTGAAATTTAATGAGTTTAAATATTCTCAGGCAAAATTTTTTCGAAAAAAACTTCCAAAGAAATTCCACCTACATATAACGTACATTTGTTGAATCTCATTTGTCCGTAAAACTTTGGAACAATAATTTTAATTTATTTTAATGTTTACATTTTCGTGAAAATTTATAAGTCTATTTTATCCGGCGCCGTGAAAGCTAATTTTTCCTGAAATAGAATTTCAATTTGTTCCTTAAATTGCATACCCGTTGAAAAGAATCAATCTTCACCGTTAAAATTAAGTAATTTTCGAGAAATTGTACAGAAAAAAAAGTGCTTTTGTCATGTCTTCAAATAAAAAATGGATTAACCTGGTCGTGATAACAAATAAAGGGTCGAAGCTTGATCAGTACAAATTTTTAACTAACTCGAAACGCTGCGTATTAATCCGAATTTAGTTATACTGGGATTACATGAATTCAGAGTTGCTTTTTCTGATAATTAAGAATTATTAATTATAAAAAAACCGTTGATTTTAATTGGTAATTTTCTAGGAAGGTTATCACATCTAAACACTGAACACAGTATGTCACATTTTTGTTCCCGATCTTATATTTTTGCTGAAACCTGATTGACAACAATGATTCGCCTATGAGCTTTAAAATGTGTTAAACACTAACGTTTTTAATAATTCAAACGTTTTAATTAGCGCAGGTTAGTTGCAGCAAAAAACTATAACTGGGAGCAAAAATATAACATGCTGGAGACCATTAAAATGAAGATAAAGTTCAGGTTAATTAGCAAAAATAATTTTTAATATATGTAGGAATAATAATTCTGAAATTTTTTTTGGCTGAAATATTTTTATGTTATAAAACTCGAAAATTATTTTTGTTCATTTTATTGGTTCCTTTTTTATTTGTTAACGTTATTATTTTTATGGTTTTTACGATCGATATGGATCTTCAGTCAGAATGCTCAATTTGTGAAGGGGATAAGCGGAGGTGAATTATCTTTTGCTTTGGCAAATAAGTTTCAGCCAATCATCTGACTGCATCAATCCCACAAAATTTTTATTGTGCTATTCTGATGTGAGCGAAATGCTGTTGCCAATCAACTAGCTTTGCCTGAATTCTGGGTCATATGAATCGAGTTGAAATAAGGAATTAAATAAGTCAAAAATGGGTATAGATTTTATTGGTTTATCCTGTAGAGAATTTTTCTAGTCATTTTAAGTCGTAGGATTCTTTTCTTTTTCAAAAAAGTTTCAAAAAAAATCTATTTTTCGGTTAAACTTTCCAGATTGTACAGGAGGCGTTGAAGACAGTTCAATATGAAGCGCTAGAGCCCTGATTTTTGGAGAAGTGAAAATTAAGCGTTTTAAAGGAAATTTGTTTTTAAGATCAGGGTTTGCGACCATGTGGTCGACAACAAATAACCGGTCAATGTTCAAGGTCAATTTCAGAGTCATCGTGTCAACTTGAGAGTACTCTCAAAAGATTTCTCAGGGTCGACTTTATGATGAACGTATAAGGAACAATGGGTGAATGATATATCAGAAGGTCGCTAGAGAGCAAAAACTGGTCAAACCTTAAGGCCAATCTCATGTTCATCATCATGACTTAAAAATAGAATCAAAAGAATACTGAGGGTCGACTTTCTAGTGAAAGTATTAGCAACTATTGGTTAATTATGCACTGAAAGGTTCAAAATATGATCCGTTTTTACTCTCTAGGCGACCCTCATGTACATCATTGACTCATAGTTGCTAATACGTTCACTAAAAGTCGACTCCAAGTCTTTTGATATCATTTTTACGTCATGATGATATGGAGATTGACCTTGAGGTTTATCAAGTTTTTGCGCTCTAACAACTCTTCAGTACATAATTGACATATAGTTGTTAAAATGTCTACTAGAAAGTCGACCCTGAAGATTATTTTGAGAGTACTTTCAAGTTCACACGATGACCTTGAAATCGACATCGAACTTTGACCAGTTATTTGAGATCGACCACATGGTCGCCGACCCTCATCCAAATGAAATGTGTCCTTAATAACGCTCAATTTTCACTTGCCAAAAAACCAGGGCTCTAGCACTTAATACGGATTCGCTAGAACTGGCTTTAGCACCCCGTCTAAAATTTCGAAAATTTAACAGAAAATCGATGTTTTTGAAAAATTTTTGAACAGAAAAAAATCCTAGGACTATGTAGGAAAAATTTCTCTTCAAGATGATCTAATAAAATCGATACTTATATTTGACTTTGGAAATGGGTTGATATTTAAATGAATTGTAAGTTTTGCGTGTTAAAATAATTTTGGTGGCGATTGGTAGCAGTGATTTACCGATGAAAATAAAATTCACCGGTGAAAATGCCTGTTTGTGTTTTTTTGTTTCTCAGAAGACTTTTCTTCAAGAAATCGGTTATCTAAAGTTTAGATTCTAAACTCATAAAAAATACACCTAAAATTCGAAAATACAGCAAACAACTATTTTGAGTAATTTTATGGACCATAAATTATGGTCAAAAATGTTTTATTTGATGATTTATGTTTTACTTTTTCCCAAAGTCTGTCCCTACGTATAATAGAAAATGTTTCAGCTCTCGTTCGTGGAATCTTCTACATGTATGTAAGGAATTCGACCCATTTTCTGAACTCAAATATCTCACAGTTCTGAGACATTCCGCAATTTATAAAATTAGTATGTTCTCTGAAAAATTAAACCAAGCGGGTGATAAATTAAAACTATTTCAAGCTTATTCTATTAATTAATTTGATGTCATTTGCGAAATTAATATTTATAAATTTAGTTTCAAAATTTTAACCTATTAATAAATCTAAAATTTTTTCTCAATGATGAATACGCACCGTGTATGTTACAAAAATGAACGTTTCGATAGTTACTTCCCGTGAACTCACCAGCTGTTTATTCTAAATAGAGCTTCACTCCGTATGCGGTCGGAAATACTGATGATAATGATGCTGAATGCGTAAAAATGATTGGCTGCGGGGAATTTTTTTTTAGGCTTTGAGTTTCAGCCAATCATCTTACTACCAAATTCCCGCCAAACTAAGCAACATTTGAATCGAGCTTCTCGACGACATTCGGGGTTGAGATCAATATAGGTTTCAAATTTGTGACAAAAAATCTAGGCAACTACTTACTATAAATGCAAGAAAATTGAATGAAACAAAAAAAAACTTGATTTTAGGATCTTCTGGAAACAGAGATCGATTTTTACAACGGTCAATAAAAATTAAGCATACATTTTATTGAAGCCAAAAGCAAGGGGGACAGCTCTGTAAGCTGCGTTTTTGCCACAATTTTATCTCAAAGTCGCTAACATTTTCAAAAATTTCATAATTTTCTCAAAACTAAATATAATTGTTATCAAAAATGTTATAATTTTTTTCTAGAGGCGCCTCGGAGTTAAATTTTCTGAGGAAAATCTTATAAGTGTCTGAATTTTCATAAAAACTGTCATAAAAACATTTTTGATCATCTTCATATTTTGAGCTCAAGTAGAGTTGATCAACCCATTATTTATCTGGAGAGTAAAGAAAATAAAAATATTTTTTTTTCCAAAAAAATAAGTTTTAAATATGTTTAATGATAGCTGTCATAATCTGCCACACGTTTCATGTCGACAAGAAATGATAGGAAAATAGAGTTCAGTATAATCTCCAGATGATTTTTATGGGAACCACTTGACAAGATTATTCGCCACGGCCTAACGTGTTAGGACCGATTGAGAAGACATCTTTGGCTCTCTAATAAAATAGCATATACGAACAGGTGTCAGAAATGTTTAAAGCATCTCCTAGGATTAAAACCACCAGTGAGATCACGAATGGGCTCTTACCAACTAATAAAACACGATTTTTATAATTATTTTTATCAAATATAAATTTTGAATAAAAATAAGCGCCGAAAATTCACACTTTGAACTTTTTAGATGGTACGTGAATACAAGTTAGTAATCTTTCGGCAAGTAATTAAAATTTGATGTATATTTGCAAGCACTAAACTTCCTACAGCCATTTATTATTTAAGCGTAATTGACCAAATTTACATACATTTATTAGTTTTTTTGATAAGGAAAACCAAGGAAAGATTGTCGAGATTTATGGTATGAGTAGCCAATAGGCGCGCGCATAAAACTGAATTGACCGATCATGTGTCCGTTCTCACTATTCCACTCGAGATTATTCTTCTCGGTCAATAAATATACATACTGTATGTAGGTTAATGACGTTATGTAAGTTAATTCAAAAGCTTAAAGATAAAAGTTACTTGTTAAAGTATAAGAATTTTTTATTTATCGTCAGATTTTTTGCATGAACGAAAAATTTTCTGCACAATTTGACCAGCTTCAATTTTTTAAATAGATTAACACTTCTTTATTTCATGCAAGAAATTAAATTGATGTTGAGATATGGGTATTTGAAAGTAAAATTAATGACGTTAAATTATTTATTTTTTTATCTAGCGTGAGAAATACGTTTCGGAACTCCCGTAGAAATTTAAAAATACCATTTATCAGATAAAATGTTGAAAAATGATTAATCATCAGTTTTCTTGTACAATTAACCTCCGAAAGACAAATAATAAATTGTTTTATCAATAGTCGAAAGCAAATGTTTTAAGAAATTGCCTATGAAATAAATATTAGCCGGAATTTATTCGGGGTAAGAAAATTTTCGGGATTATCACAAAAACGTTACATTTTTCATTTTGATATTTTTTGTAGTTTTCCATAACAGGAATCTATTTTATTAGGTAGACTGACAAACGTGCTTTAATCAGATTTGTGGTTCTTTTAAAACCTGATTTAACTTATTAAACCGTACTTATTTAAGCGTAGTTTTTAAACTAATTTAAGTTTGTATTAGAAGTGGCTTTCGAGTAACGTAATTATGATCAATCGAATTAAATAATAGGATATTTTGCCAATCATTGGTCAGAAGTACAGAGCTAACCAGGCTAGGAAAAGGGAACGTTCCCCAGACTTTTACCTTCCCTCTTCCTTTCCCTTCCCCTAGCTGTCGTTCCCGTCTTCCCGGGTGGTCCGAAAGTGCGCAATCGATTGCCAATTGTCAAATAAAAATCTACACGTTTCAAAACTACTACGCAATTTTTTCGAAATACTTCCAAAATGAGCCTTCTCAGTTCCGTTTTTTAACGAAACTTTTAGAATTTAGTCTGTATGAATAAAATAATTTTTGATACTTTAGTTCACCTTAAATTTAATTCAGAGAGAAGCAGAATAATCCGACTTTAATAGCGAACGCTCTGTTTGATATTTTACGGATTTTGTAGTAATAAAATGTTATGCTCTTTTTATTCATATTTTTTTCATATTTTGTTGTTCAAACTTGAAAGTTATCGGACGATGTATGAGTGAATACGTGAATACATCGGAAAATATAATGAGGGCCATACACTTCGAGCTTAATTTTGAAGAGAAAAATTAAAGATGATTTTTCTTTTGATATTGAATTTGAATAATTTTCCCTCATCCAGACGTAAGGCGTGCGCTGATTGGCTCGTCATTTTTTGCGTGACTCACCTCCCGAAATACTAATATCCGAAGACCGAGTCTAGTAAAAACTTTCGGAAAATAAAAAATCACCCTGTATTTAAATTTATAAATTTTTTTAAATATTTTTTTGGAATTCTTTGTTAGTTATTAGTGGTTCACCTGATGATGATCGCTACGGTTCTCCTCAGTTCCCAATACATCACTGCAATCCAAGCCATAGCTGATGGTCATCGCGAGTTGCATCGCCGAGAAGTCATTGAAATGGATATGCCAATACTCGATCAGCAAGAAACGTTAAATAATGCGAATGGTTCATTCTTACAAGCCAGATTAGATAGGGATAATGTCCAGTGTCCCCTCGGATATTTTAGGTAAGTTTCAGTTTAAATTACTGTTTACATTCTGGGTCTTGTTTTCGCGGTAGAAAATCAATAAAAATATGAATGGTTACATGATTTTGTAATCTGACCTAAGGTAAAATTAAGTAATAAGGTTAAATATTCATAGTTAAAATTTAAATTGAAAAACACAGAATTTACAACAAGCCTACATTTTCGGATTTTAGTATTTGTTATTTGACTTCCATACAAATTAAAAACAAAAACACACTTTACATAGATTTATCATTTTTGTCCGCAAAATTTTGTAATTTGACTCCAATTATATCAGAATTGAAATACAAATATAATCTACAAAATACTGGCATTTTTGGATTTTGAAATTTTGCAATTAGACTCCAATACAAAACGAATTAAAAACAAAAACACACTCTCCATAGATTTATCAGTTTTGTCCACAAAATTCTGTAATTTGACTCCAATCAAATCAGAATTGAAATACAAATATAATCTAAAAAAGACTGGGATTTTTTTATTTTGAAATTTTGCAATTTGACTCCAATAAAATAGAAATAGAAGATTTTGATAATCTACAAAGGGATCATATATGATTTGATCATAACATTTGTTAACTTTACTCAAATAAAATTAGAATGACTCATGAATTACAGTTTAACTTAATAAAAATTTGTCAAAAATTGCCGGTCTTCGTTTTGAGGTAACATTCAAAAAATATTTTTTCCTTTTGGCCAAATTTGTTTATTGGTATTAATTGCACAATCTTGAAGATTTTTTTCTCAAGTTTATGACCTAATTTTACCTTTGTTCATAACTTTTGGCGAGACTTTGATCATGTTTATTCGGACCACTTGAGTTGGATTAAAAGTTTGTGCTCGGCGGCTTATCTGAAAGCTATTTATGGTAATTCAGTAAATTTGAGCTAGCCATTTTAGCTGAGGTAAATAATCGCCGCATTTTTATTCGCAGCTGTTCAGACCAATATTCCGTATATNATATACGTCAACAAATTTGAACTTTGATATAAATGGGCCGACGGCAGAAAAATTGTATTTTTTTTTATTTGATATTTTGAAAATTTCAGACGAGCACGCTTCAAGTTGACATCATTGTATAATACCTTGGCCTAAATAAATGATCAAAGATTTATTATAAATAAAAATTCAGCAGCCTTCAGCGCTATTTCATTCTTGAGAGAACCATTACTAGAAGGTAATTGTAACCCTTTTTCACGGTGCAAAACCATTTAAGTGATCCTAAGCCGATAAGCTGACCGTCGTGCATACCTTTCATACTTAATACAATTCAGAAACTCTCGAAAAAACTCTTCTGTAATTTCATTAGAGCGAAAATTCATCAAGAGAGCTCAGAAAAAACTGTCAAAAAGTGACAAAAAAACCACAGTTGTCTACGGTTTCTCAATATATTCTGCACTTAAAACTAATTTTGTCGTACATCACCAACATTTTCATTATACGAAAGGTTTTGATGAAACCAACGATCTTTGGACATTGCAGTACTTGTGAAAGTAATATTTATCTTAGTTTTAATGAACTTTCCAAGTGTTGTACATGAAGCGTAAGGTTCTAAATATTTAAAGTGTAGGTTCAATTCTAGAGAAACGTCTGAAGCAGTCTAATCAACACAGTCCGTTCAACTTACAAAAATAAATTGATCCGATTAACCCTTGTACAATCTAGTCGGTGTCTTTTGCTAGAAAGTATTATTTTTGGAGTTATGAGTCATTTTGAAAAAAAGAGGTCAAAAGTTGACCAATGAGCGCTTGATTAGCGTGAATATTTCTTATTATAAAATAAAATCGTTTTAGAAAACTCAATTAAATAACTAAAAAACGCGCCAAAAAATAAGATTTGATTTGTAATTCTTGATTATGGTGCAAAAAATTAGAGAAAGTTAACGAAAATTAAATTAAGTCAAAAAGGCCTGTTTTTTAACTTCATCAAATCGTTAAAAAAATCAGACGCTCCTTTTTGAAAAGCCAGTTCTTTTCAACTGCATTGTATCATGGCGCGCTCATTTTTATGTTAGAAATAAATGTAAACTTTTGTAAAAACAAAAACTCTTGATGAAATTTTTAAAAGATAATTTTTAGAGCTTTCAGAAGTGCCGTGAAAAAATAATTATACTGTATATGATTTTTTTAGACGTTGTATGGTGTCAATTCACACAATTATGAGTACAAGGGTTATTTTATTTTGAGGATATTTTGATAGCAGTTATTAAGCTTTTTATACTGTTCTTGCAAGCTTTAGATCGGAGGTCAAAATAAACCCCAAAAAAATTAGAAGTCAAAAAAAAATTTGATAAATTTGATCAGAAATCGAATTATTTCACAAGGCAGAATTTAAATTTTTGACATGCTTTGAAATTAAATTTCTTTGAATTAATTATGTAATTGAACATCAATAAAGTTACCAAATATGATCCACGTTTTTTGAAAAATGAATAAAGTAAATAAATCAAATTTTCTTCGGATAAAATGAGAAAAATCTGAACTATTCAAACTAATAGTATAAAAACCCAATCAGGGCAACCAGATCTTACGTAGGTTATATCTCACCTTGAGCTATCAATATAGATGTTTTCGCCGCCTGCACAAAATGTGACCACTCAATCAGGTCCTCCTTATTGGTATTGTGACTCGTATACGCTGGATAAAAAATAATAGATTCTAGAATTTAATAAGCATCTAGAAGTTCATAACTTGGACTTATTTTTAAAAACGACAGTAACAGACCGGCGTACGTATTTTGTAGTTTATAAAATCTACAGATAATTTTCCTGCCTTCAAAACTCACGGAGGAGTAGGATTTTAAAGACCAAATACTATTCTATTTTGATGCTCGGTCCTGATTGGTCGAGCAATCAGTGATCTTCAATTATAATTCAGGTTGTGAGATTTTTGTTCAGATATAACATTTCATTCAACTATCAGGTTCTACAATGTGTAGTCTTCAAGATATATGCCCTCAAAAAACACAAAATCGTCTTTTTTTATGAGGGGTACCTCCTTAAACAGTAACCGGAAAACGCGAGAGATTTAGTTTGAAATTCACGTTCCTACCTTCATATAAATTTATAATAGTATCCTACTTGACTGATACGATAAATTTTGATCACTTTCAGCGGCTAAAGATTACTATGAATGAAAAATATGGCTTGAGGTTTTTGATAGAAATTGACCACATTTTAACCCTCATCTGTGATCTTTTCTACCGAAAATGGTCAATGTTTGAAGAACGGGATTAACTATTTGCGACCAATTTACGTAAGGTTTTTGGACACGAATTTTTGTATTATCATTTACGTATAAAGCCTATTTCAGAGTTGAGAGATCAATCATACAAAATTCGTCAGATTTTATAGCACTGTGTCCAATCAAATTAAAACTTTTTTACTCCGACTTTGAAGATTATTTACATTTTAGAGGGATAGGATGGTTAACTTAGAATTGAGAGGCGATTAAAACCACATTATAAGATACTTTTAAAATAAAGTTATAAAATTTTAATTTTTTTATGACCTAATTCTAAAAGTTTCGGTTTATACTTATCGATTATAAATAATTCCGACTTACGAAGTTTTTTCTGACTTTTTGCGATTTTGACTCTTAGTTGTATAAAATACCACTTTTCGATAAAACTGTGAAACTTAGCACCATAACGATGTATCTCAAAGAAGCTATTATATATCAGTTTGACAAAATTCCAAATAAATCTGTGTTTTGAAACACAGATGCGCTGGTTCGGTTGAGATTAAAGTACTTACTCACAGCGTTACATTATTCTACTGTACAAGATCGCTTTAAAACATCGATACAGATTTTTGAGTTTTGAAATTCCTTATTTCAAATTGTCTAAGAGAAAGACGATTTTAAGTCAATTAGAAGCCGCGATTTTTTTGAAATTTTCGATCTTTTTTTCTTGATTTTTGAAAAATTTTAGACAAAATGTACTTCTCCGTTTTTTCATAACTATCGTAGATTTCCAATGCTGAAAAACCGATAACACCCTAGTTCATCTTCTAGCGAAAAAGTTTTTCTGATAAACCAAATTTGTAGGATTATCTATCCTATCTACCGAAACCGGGATCAGCATTATTTTTCAGAATTTGTTATACCGAATTTATTTTATACCGAATTTATTTTTGTTATACAGAATTTGTTATGTAGAGTTCAAGACTTTCGCTAAATAAAATAAAAAGAGATTTTCAAATTTAAATGTTATTAGGACAGAACAACCGCATTAGGAAAATTTAATAAAACCATTATTTACACTAAGTCCCAAAAATAAACAACGAATATCGATATTTTGGTTTTTATTTTAAATTTTCGAGGTATTTAAAGTGGTTTACTGAGTTTTCGAAAAATAATACAGGGACGATCAGTTTTTTTAATCTGAATATAAAAAATGGTTTCAATATTGTAAACCAATTTATTTTGTTCATAAATTTTTAAAATAAAGTTATAAATTATCAAAAAAAGTATCAATTTTACGCATATTTTTTTTTCGAAAAATACTCGACGGTGATTGCTCAATATCCGGAATAACTGTTTTTGATTGGTTCATTTTTGCGGAAGAAAGAAAGACTGCACTGTGCAGTAAGCGAAAAAACTCAGACCGCAATTTTAACAAATAAAATGAATATAGTATTCATTCAAAAATCATTGGTCAATAAAATTCTTAATATTTTTGTTTACCATATAAATTATATAATAAGTTGTTATTTTCTTCCTACGCGTTTCTAGAGTCCAAAAACCCCGGAAGGATCAATTATTGTTGGCGTGAGACGCCCTACCTGATTACAATACTTTTAATGTCAAACCGTTTTCTGATTTCAACGTTCACTTTTTGAATTTGGCGTGAATTACCGTTTTACCCAGAAATAAGAATGATTTTTAATTGGTTTATTAGCTGCGTAAATTGAATGACGCGTTTTTTAATGTTGCGTGATAGTTTTATTTGACATTTTTAATAATTATGTCATACTAACATTTTGAGCTATAAACAAAATCTCCGTGGAAGAAAAATAATTGGATTCTATTATTTTGTTAATGTTTTAATTTTGAGATGAACGTAACATTTGAACTGAACCAGAAACAAAAATTTTATTTTGATTGCTAAAATTAAGTTCAAATATTTTTTATTGGGTGTTAAATAATTTCAACGAAAATCATCGTCATAGTTGGCTTTGTATTAACTTTATAATAAGGTTTCAATATATTTTGAAAATTCAATAAGGAAACAAATTAAATACTTCATTTCGTAAATGGACTTTACGTCGGCCTAAAATTAACAATATATTCAAATAGCAGTGAAGCGCTGATTGGCCAACTAAAATATTATTTGTTGCTCTTTATAATCTTAGATTTTTTGATGCTTAAAACGGACGATAAAAGACTTGATTGCGCTGTGCCACCCCGGTGGCAGGGTGACTTTAGGCTTTCGTTTTAACCAAGTTGATTAATGCCCATAATACGGGATGCTATACTGTGCACATAATGTATTTTCATCCTACAGCTACGCAATGACGAATCATATCGCTATATAATTCACATCGCTATATATGGATCAACGGACCTCAGAGTACAAATCCTAACTATTTGAAAAATGCGAAATCTGAGCATTTGATTGGTTGATCCTTTCCTAATCTGACAAATAAAATCGGCCTATTCCGCAATCAACAGTTTTGATTGGGTGCTAATATCTTGCGTTGTTTGTATCATTCAAATAGTTAGGATTTGTACTCTGAGGTCCGTTGATCCATATAATTCATTTCGCTATATAATTTGCATTGCGAATTATGAGCCATAAGTAACTTATGACTATGTTTTAAACACATGAATTGAACTGAAACAAAATTATAAGGTAGAATTTGAAACTAAGAAAATTATCCAACAAAAAATAATTATCGAAAAAAATTTGATTTGAATTTCATTGGAAAATTTTTGAAATTGATTAACCCTAGGAGTGTTTTTATATTACTATTTGTTTCTTTTTGGCTCGTGGACCACGAGTCGTGGTTCTTCCTGTCCGAACCTTAATTAATGGCTCATAATTAACAGGTTGCAGTAGACCAAAAAAGTAGACTAAAAGTGTATATTTTCCATTTTACGTTTTCTACGGTGATCAAAGATAGAAATCTACCACAAATTGCTGAAAAATGTGTTTCTATCTATCAAGTATTTCAATGTTTTTCCCTCGATGCAAAGTAAATTAAATGTTTCTGTGAGAGTTAAAAGTAAACCGCTTTCCGACCTACTTGGCCTCTATACACCAGTCTTGGCACCGCATAATTACCTTTTCACCTAAACACGCCCTTAAGCTCGTAAAATAGCGACTGAAGTTCGAATTTGTAAAAATGGTGAGTAGAAATGATGACTAAAATAGCTTTTATCTGATTTAACTTTTGAGGTCGGAGGCTAAGTACTGGGCGTTAACCCTCTTGCCCGTTTGAGCTGAAATTAGACGTTTTAGATCGTTATTTGCAAACTTCGTTCCATCAGTATTTTAATTTGGCTAGGCTTTGTAAAATTCATTCTTGTCAAATAAATTGCATATTATATTTATTTTATATTATTAAACAAATTTAAACTTTGCATGTTTGAAATGATTGTAAGGTCCTTGCTTTCCATTTTTATTTTAAATTTCCACTAAAAAGCGATTTACGGGAGTTGTGAATTTTAAGATTGCACCAGTCGAAGAAACGAGTTTTTATTCGCTAGATTTGTTATGAAAAGTATTAAATTATGTAATTGGATAAAAGTTGAGTGTGTAGGTTGGTTCATTATATAATNTATATTCGTCTTAAGTCAATACTGGTTCAGATGACTGGAAACTTTGTTCCATCAGCATTTTAATTTTAGCCAGGCCTCGGAAAATACATCCTTGTCAAATAATTTTATATCGCATATAATATTTATTATACATTATAATCATAAAATTGAAACTTTGCACGTTTTAGATAGATTTGATGTAAAATATTATGAAATCGTCTAAAACAAAGTGCAAATTTCGTGCAAAATCGTTGATCAAAAAATTTTAAGTAGCGATTTTTACCTGTGTTTTGGACCGGTATCGTGATGAAAATTCTGAATAGTGTTTATCATGATTTTTATCAATTTTAAACGGGAAAAGTTTTGTATCTATACAAAACAATTACAGAGTCTGCTAGATTATAAATGTATCAAAATAAAGTCTCGGGGTGAATTTTTGGTGCCATTTTATTTTCATAAATCAATATAATTATTTTTCGGTTGTTCGTATGGCAAAAAAAACTATCTCTAGTATAAACTGATTTCAGAACCTCGTTCGATCATTTAAAATAGGCAGAATAACGAATATTTGATTGATTTTATGATGAATCGATAATTTTTTCCCTTATAATAAACAAAAATTTAAATTGATAAATTGACCTGGTTAAAAGGTTTATACGTATATTACAAATTCATAAAATTATCAAGTTTATACATGTGCGGTCAAAAAAGTAAACCTTTGTATTCTTCAAAAGGCACAACCCGCGTTTTAAGCTTATCGAATCGATAATATCGATAAGAGGCAAAATTGTTCTTCGGATTTAGCCTATCAGGGCAAGGAAAAGATGACAATACTTTATTTAACGAAAAAGTTGTTTGACTGTATATGATTTCAAAGCAAAAATTTCCAATGCAAATATTTTGAGCATATAAATATGAGTACAAGTAGTGTACACTTATTTATACAAAATTATGATATATTTAATATACACTTTAAAGTTTAAAATAATCAAATTTAAGGTACTGATGTTTCGAATTTATTCATTCATTTAAAGTTTGAAGTTAATTAAATTACTTAATAATATTTATAAATTTATGCCTTTGCAACGTTTCGCTTACGCATCTTCGGGTTGAAGTTTTCCAAATAATAGTTGCGATATGGATTAAGGGCCCTCAGTTGACAGATCGTGACTATTTGAATGGTACAAACAACGCGGGATAATAGCACTCAATCAAACACCTTAGATTTCAGAATAGGCGGATTAAATTGGTCAGATTTGGGATGATCAACTTATCAAATGCTCAGATTCCACATTTTAAAGAAAGTCACGATCTGTCGGTTAAGGGC
>SCLH01000469.1:73674-103105 GCA_004367855.1 Oikopleura vanhoeffeni | reverse complement strand
ATTTTAATAGTTCAGCCCCGATTCGCAACAATTCATTTTAAAAATATTTTAAACACCAGTTACTCAGGCAACAGTTTTTAAAATTCCCTTTTTCGATTAAATGCAGGTTATTTTTCTACATGTAATCAATTTTTTCTATAAAATTAGACATAAGATATCCGTCAAAAACTGTCCAAACATATTATTAGTGTAATTAAGACTTTAAATTAATTTGAATTCTTGATAAATACAATTTCAGTTCAAATGCGACGTGTTTTTAGAAAAAATAAAAAAAATTATTTTTCTATTTTAGATATAGATTTTCATTCAAAACTAAGCCAAATAATTGAATAAATTGTCTCGGGACTTTCATCTGACGTCGTTTTTTTAGCTATGTTTAAATTATTGCATTGAATAGATTGGAAAACTAGACATAGGATGAAGTTGTATGATAACTTAATCCAAAAAGCTCAGTGTTCTCAAACTAACTAATGCACTAAAGTTAGGACGCAATACCATTAACCGGTTCACCGGATTATAACCGGAATTATTTTATTGTAGGTCCGCATCTCGAATGAGCCAACAACCAATTTTTTTCTGTATAAAATCCATGCCCGGGAAAAATTTAATTTTTTATGCTTTCTTCATTCTTTATAGTCAATGAGTGTCCGACAGCATTAGGAAGCTTTGTTAGGGAACCCACCCTTGTAGCATTAAATAACTCGAACGCATATAAGAGATATCAACAAACGTTTATGTATCGTGTACAGATTAAGTAAATTTGTATATGGAAAACTTTTTTCTTTTTCCATGTTCAACCAGTTCACCGGTAACCATTGAGCTTGAAATTACCGGTTTTTCGGAGGAAAAACATTGCGAATTTTTCGAAAAATATTTTCTTTTCGAAATATGCGTACGAAAATTTTGTTATTTTCACAGCTTCTGTAATCCGGTACCGACTATAGAGACACTATTATCAAGAGAAATACATTCGATTGGAAATAGGCTGAGAAAAAATCATGTAGCCAATGAGGTTAGAACCTCCTAACTGTACTCGGTTTAAAATAATAAATTACCGGTCTAAAACCGGTTTGCTGAAAAAAAATTCTTCCATATCACAAATACATGTGTACACCAGGATACAAAAACCCGTTCATACGATACTTCGATGAGACTCGAGTTATTCGGCCGACATAGGTGGAGCTTCCCCTAACACATAAAGGTTACCTTACTGCCTTGAAGACTAATATTATTGAATGAAATTCACTGGCGAAAGAAAAAAAAACAAAATTTATAGATTTTTTATATTCTATCAAAATTGTTATACTGAAATGCCTATATAATGATCTCCGGATTAATAACGTACTAGGATCCAAGACTTTAAAAGTGCAATCTAGTTAGTTTAAAACACTAGCTTTCGAATGAGCTATCATACAACTTCATCCTATGTCTAGTCTTCAATCTATTCAATGCAACGATTTAGACATAGGTAAAAAAACGACGTCTCTGCAAGCTAAAACAATTCTTGTTAAAAACGCTAAATATTGGCGCCGTGGTGCCGAAAAATCGATATTTTGATTTAAAAACCCAATTTCCGATAAATTATTTCTGATTTTTTGAGTCCAAAGCGGTTTTTCATTATAAAGTGTTAGGTAGGAACCGCAAAATTTTTTTTGCTTAATATTTTTTGAATTTTGAAAATTTAGTCCAAATAACCCTAAAACTTAATTTTCTGCATTCTAGATTTAGCTGAACTCACATTTGTTTCTTTCTTGCTTTAAAACTTAATTTTGAAAATGTTTGAATAAAACGAAACTAGTAAAGTTAATCTTGCCTTTTTTTATTTTTTGAATTATGTTTAAATTGTAGCCCGTAAGAAAATATTACTTTCTTATCAAAATTTTTTCGAAAAATCATTGATGCTGAAGCAATTGCTTAACCGGTAGTCCGATAAAAATCCGTCATCTATGGTTTTCCCGTAATCGTCATGAGAAGGGTGGCAAAATAAAAACTACCTTAGAAGTGAAAATCCGGTTTTGAAATTGCCTAGGCTCATTTGGCTTGAAAATTACAATTTTTTTCAAAAATAATTCAATAAATATTTCCAGTCAAATGATAGGCAATTACAAAAACGGATTTTCATTTCTCCGCAATTGCTGACGATTTTTTGTTCGATCAGATAGTAATATTTTTTACGGGCTACAATCTAAACATAATTCAAAAATGTAAGCAAAAAAGTTTTGTTGTTCCTACCTTAATATAGTTTTTGACTCATAACTTCTCATATGGATTTTATCTCAAACAAAACCGATAAATTGCAGTATTTCAACAAAAAAACTATGATCAACCATTTGCCGACTTCTGATGCTTACGATTACTGTACTAAGTTATAGTGTAATTCACAAAATCTGTGCAATTCTTCGCAATCCAAATAATTTTCTTTAAATTTTTTGCATTTTAGAAAATGCTCTTGGTTTTACTTTCGCTGTGTTATGCCGTGATTGCTGAAACTCATCAGCTAGAAGTTATAATCACCGATAAACTTGGAAAATGGCCATCAAAACTTTTGCTTTCAAACGTTAAATCTACCAGACCTGAAGCTGTTCTAGAATTTGATGGAAGTTTAAATTTTCCCTGTCAAATTAGAATTCCCTCGAGCATTCATTGGGATTCAATCAGGTTAGAAATTTAAAAAATTAGACATCAAAAAATAAATTAATAATACAGTAAAGTGTCTTTAGTAGGACGCGTCCTAAGGATTTTAAAAGTACTGTCCTGCGAAAAGTACTTTAGAGTTCCCAAAAAATACGCCATGGTACGATACCTACATGTAACATATATATCATATATGTGTCATATATAATATATGTAACATATGTATCATACCAAGGCATATTTTTTAAGTATACATTTTTGTAGTAAAGTACTTTTCGTAAGACAGTACTTTTAAAATCCTTAGGACGCGTCCTACTAAAGACACTCTACTGTACCGTTTACGATGTCTTTTTGGCGGTTTATTTAGCATGGGAATTTCGTTTTTATAAAATTGCATAAAAAAATAATCGTGAGGCGAAGTCAATAAAACTTGGTTTAGAAATCAAGCTAAAGCCAAAAAACTTGCCTTGATAATCAAGTCAAGGTTTTTTTGGTGATTCGGGCAATCATGCTCACAAGGTTGCGTTGGCCTAAAACTTACATTAATTTATATATTCAGATCTGAAAAATATATTCTGACGACAATTCATCGGGAATCCAAATTGCAAATCTTAACAGATACGTTCGGAAATTTTGTATCAATCTCAAGGTAAAAAAATATACAGATAAATCATGATAGCAAACAGCCCATAGAGTATAATAAAACTCTACATTAGGTAGTTTTCTTTTTAAAGGGCCACCCCATTGAATGTGTTAACTCAAAAGCAAATACCATAATTATTTTTGATAGAATCAGTATAAATTATCTGAAGTTTCGAGTATTAATAAAATGTAATTCAGAAAATTTTTGCCTGAAATTTTTTTTATACACTTTAACTCGCTCAGACTTAAAATGAATCTTACCAGACTCGATTTTAGCCAACGTCGTCGCCATACTTATCTAAATCGGCATATTAGCAAAGTTTCATTAGCAACATTCATCTTTTGCAAGGTAGCTTAAATGAATTCAGCCAATTTGCTATACAAATGATAAAACAAATAAAATTTAAACGACATTTTAAAGAATTTTAATGACGGATTAAGAAAACCAAAAGTTGCGAAAATTCACCTCCTGTTACAGACAAAAGTTGCCAATAATAAGATGAAATTAAACCTTAATTTTATTTGCATTACCTCAATATAAAAATTCAAATGATTTTCTATCGTCTGTCTAAAAAATAATTATATGTTTCTACAAATTCCTAGTATATGGACTTCTTAAAATTATTTTGTGATTAATTTCTCGTGATGAGAAAAAAGAGTAGCACACACGCCTACGATGAAACTTATTATTCTAGTTGTAATAGTTGTTCCGGAAGTTTTGGACTCTCTAGGACTGCTTTATTTAACACGGAGCCAATTTAAATGCAATAAAACTCTTAGATAATTCGTGACGACTTTTTAAAGGTCTCCACGATGAATTTGAGTACTTTTGAAAAAAAGTCCATGCTGTACGAGTAATTAAAAAAGTATCAAATTACGTCAAAAAAATTTCCAGGGTCAACTTCACAACGTTTTTTTAAGAACTTCTTCATCTACACTCAATGTCGAATAAATCAGGTACGAAATAATTAAAAAACATAAGGTTTGAAATGATGTCAGATAGGTAGATAGAATCACTTATTTCCTCAGAAATAAGATCATCGTGACGTGTTGGAAAATATTATATGTTATGCAAAATCTAAATAGGTGTTTATTGGCCCAGAAAAATATTTCGGCCGTAATCTTGATCATCTATTTGACTTTATTCACCCAAAACCATTATTTCAGTAATTTGAAGGTCACGTGTGTCGTTTATTGACTTTAGGTAGTACTGGAAAAAACAGTCTTAAAACTTTAAAGAAACCTTTTTCACTTTTTTCAAAATGTGATTTTAAAGCAATTTTGTGAAAAAAAAACAGTATCTACTTTTGCCGACCTTATTTCTTGAATTATACGGGTCACGGTGATCATTTTGGGCTATGAAGAATGCAAAAATGTTCTTTAGAATTTTTTCGATCACGATGAAAAGGTTTATTTTGTATTTAAAAAAATTTGCAAAAATAACTTACGTAATACAAGTCAAAAAATTTTCAAAAAAAACGGCACAACGCATTGTTGTTTCATAAGTTTCATCGATAACTTATAACTATCCTTGTCAAATGATTAAGCGGTCGTAAAATGCGATTAATATGGTGTGTGCGAACGCGTGGCTAAAAATCGAGTCTACGAGTTAAGGATTCCTAAAGGTTTCGAAAGCCTACTAAGGAAAGTACAGTGCCCGATATGTAAAATGCCCGCGAGAAGAACAAATTTCATTCACCCCTGAAATAAACAATGTTAAAATAATTAAATTTGACCAATAGCGGCCAAGCTTAAAATGAAAAATATCACGGAAGAGGTGTTTTTGAAATGAAAGTGAGAATCTCATCGGTCAGACCAAACTCGTTTGACGCGATGAGTTTTCTGATTTTACAAATCGGGCACTGTAAATGCTAAAGTTATACGTAGTTCTACTACTCAATAATTGGTCGACAAACTTTTGCTCGAACTTTTTATCTTTTAGTATCAATAATGCGTAGGGGAAAATTTCTACTAATTTGAAGAAAAATGTTTGCAATAAGGAATCTCGACCATGAATATATACTTCAAGATTTATATTATACGTTAATTGTATAACGTTCATCTGAAAATGAGCATTTTTACTATTGACCGGCAACATTTTGACTTTTGCAGTAGAATGTGAATAAAACTAATATAAAATATTTTTAGTGTCCCCGATTGGTCCCTTCAATCCGATACTATTTCTACTGAAGTTGACATCATCCAAATCCAACAAGCCATGGGCCCAGATACCACTGGCTTTCAGCGAAAAGTAGAAGAAGAAAAGGCGAAAAATCCACCTACGGGATCGTGGTTATCCAGAAATTGGATGTATGTCGGTATCGCCCTCTTTATTCTCATCAATGTTGGAGGAGGTGCTCAATAATTCTAGAACAAATACCTTCAAAAGTGCTTCAAAAATAAATCGTCAACCTTTTATAAAAAACTATGATGGTGTTTACTCTAGAATCTAAACATTATACGTACAAATTAAAAAATAAGGCTGTTTAGTTTGACAACATTGTAATAAACAACATTATTTTTTGGCTAAAATGATATTTACAATTGGCTATTTCTTTCAATACAAAATATATTTTATAGCCTAAGTTTTCAAAAACCTTCAAATAATCCCTTATTTGAAACATTGTATATAAAAAAATTTTAACTATAAATTGTGTTGACATTTTGAATATTTTTAATTTCTTAGAAATAACCAAATGTATGTATAATTTTTTTTATCTACAGTCACCGCTCCTCATGTTAGAGACACAAACCGACCAAAAAAAGCCTTCTAGTTATTGGCCACATAAAATAATCTAAAGCAAATTTATTCATTTTCAAAACCTGAAATATTTTATCATAGATATTTTGGTTTTTCATGTTTTTTTGTTGCTGATTGTATGCTAAAGAGATTCCTCTATATGTTCCTCTATATATTCCCTAGGGTGTTCATATTAACAGAAGGAAAATTTTCGCCATTAAAAAACATTCCTGTTAGAGGCAGTGGACTGTATTACTTTATGTGACAAATTATATCGAGATTTTTGTCCTAAATTACATGTACATAAATTTTCTCCGAAACATTTTTATGTTTGTCTTATATTTAGGAAGAATACCTGATATTTTGAGTTAAAATATCGATCGTATCCTGATGATTTCCGGGAGATATAAAATTGACCCAGAGAAGAAAAAAATAAACGTACAAAAAAACTTGTGGAAAAAATGGATACCTGGTGGCAGTAGCATCAAATGTACGGTCAAAAAGTCATAAAAACCTGTTTTTCTAAAAATGTAGGTTTCAACGATCGAAAAACAATTTTTTAAATAAAAAATTCATGCAACTTTTAAGGAACTATTTTTTACCAGGTTTGCGATATTATATCGCCGATTTACATGTACATGTGTACTGTAATGTATGATCCCGAGATAAAGATTTTGGCCAATATTCTCAAGAATTCTCCCTACTTATAGTTCTAGAAAATATCAAAAATTTCTGCAATTGTAAAATCTGCGTTTATTTACAAACTGATTACTAAAAAACGTCACACAAAACTGCGTCTATTGTCACTCAAAATATTACGCCAATAAACAAAGAAATAATTTTAGTTTTTCCTTTCTAATCAAAAAAGGCGAGTCCGGGGTTTGAACCCGGGACCCCTTCATTACGAGTGAAGTGCTCTACCACTGAGCTAACCCGCCTCTGTTTCGTGTGGCAAAAACCGACTTTACAAAACCAAAATTTTGAGGACTTTTCGGACGAAATTTTATCGAAAAAATGATGAAATCAATTAACCAGTTGTTTTCACGAGTTTCGGACTTGTTGTTTAATCCCAATCAATGCAGTATTATGATGGTGGTGATTCTTTTGGTTGAAGTTGTACTTAATGGGATCATTGTCAAATTTGTCCCATATACTGAAATTGACTGGAAAGCTTACATGCAAGAATGCGAGGGATATTTAAATGGATCTACAAATTATCTGTAAGTAAATATCACTTTTTCACGGTATTTGAAAAATACTGAAACAATAAAAATTCAAGAAACAAAAATTTCAAACTTTTTTTTTCACTTGAGTGAAGACGTTTTCGGAGACTTATTCTCGATATATTCTACTACAATAAATGTAATCAATAATTTAGCGATAAAAATGGAGAGCTCGTTCACAACTTAAAAACGCTTGTTTAACAAAAATTTCGAATTCTGAAGAAAATATAGATTTACACACAAAACATTACCACAAAATAAATTGTTACACAAACCAGTGGAAAATTGAACGATATTCATTGCATATTGTAGGGTCCAAAATTTTCTGATATCATTTTGCTGAATATTTTATTTCAACTTACGGTAATTGAAAAATTTAAAACGTCCTTTCTGTGATAACGGAACGTGCTTCGAAGCATTTTTTTGCAATTGAGTACAACTTTTATGTCATCATTTTTTTTGTAATTTGACACCCCTGAAAAATTTTATGAAATAAACAAAAAACTGTAATGTGAGTTCTTGAGCGGTGTCAAATTAAAAAGTGACCTAGTAAAACCTCTCAAAAACGTCACCTAATACTGTATTTTTCATCGAAATTATTTAAACCATACTCAGTTCGAAAATAAATTCCGAATTTCATGAAATATTAATATTTACAGAAGGCCCCCTTATCCGATCATTTTGTGATCGTTGATACTTTTAAGCCCAGTCGGAACATTTTCAAGTTTCAAATACTTGACTTTGAAACGTGCTGAGAACTGTTATTTTTTGAAAGATGAAGATTAAACAATGCCCATTTTTCATTAATTTCAGACGATGATTTACATCGTTGTTCCTTTATTTTTTAGTTGGTCGTTTGAGAAATTATATCCGAAATTTGAGAGGATTGTTTTTTTATAAATAATTAAACTAGAAATGATGATTTAAGGGGATGGTGGTTCCTAATTTGACATAAAATTTTTTTTTGGCCTTACACTCCTTGTACCATGTCTGTAACACGGCACACTTTCAATATTTCAAAACCTATCTCGTCCCTGGTTTTTTAATCAAAAGCTTTGATATTCACCACAGATATAGGAACTTAAGTTACTTTAAAGTAAACTTAAAAATTCTAGTTTTTAATTTTTCTCAATTTCGTCACGCATTTTCTAGAATCCCTGAAAACCGCCGATTTTAACCATTTTCGTCCTTGTAAACCTATCTACTCCCTGGTTTTGATTTTTTGCATTTTTAATATTTTGAAAGTAAGATAATAAAAAGCCAAACAAATTCTAGTTTTTTAATTTTTAATTACAGTGCGTAAAACTCTAGAATTTGTCACTTGAGTAGACCGGAAGTAAATTTTTTTGTCAGATGAAATCTAAAGTGAGCTCAAATTAAAGTCCTGCTTTCACTGACTTCAAAACTGCCAATTATGTTGCAAAGTTTTACCAAAATTTAATCGACTTTGAAGATAAAAGTACTTAAAAAAATTTGAAAACTCCCAAAATTTCGATTTTTTTTTTTTTTGGGCTAATTTGTTTTTTTTAAATGAATTAAAAACGATTTGGTGCATTTTTATGACATAATAACTGCAGAAAATGTAGGAACCACCATACCGTATGGTCCATACCCTTAAGAGGGTTCTGGGTGCTGGATTGCATGCAAAAATTATCTTTCTTTGTTTGATAAATTAAGGCAAATAAATACAATTTCTGGTCCAATCGGTTTGAGAAATAAATTTCGGCGAAATTTTTTTTTGTATTCGACTTTGAACCCTTTTTTGAGAGTTCAACCAAAAATAGATAATCACATAAATATGTACAAAAATGTTATTTTTGATAGCGAATTTGAATTCTGCATCAAAAACCTGAAGCTAGGAAAAGTATTTTTTAAAAGTTCAATCACTAAATACTAACTGAAATCAGGCTTTGATGTTTGTTATGATAATTGAAATTGCTGCTTTTTGTGTAATAGCGGTGGCGCAAATTTGATGTCATGATTAAAGAGAGATTACCTTCAAAATGGAATAAAAATAAAATCCGAAACGTTTTTACGTATTTTTTTGTGCTTTAAGGGAGTTGGGTGTCGCTGATTGGGCCTCTTCCAAGGTATTTCCCGCCCAAAACTAGCAAAGGTGATATTCCAAAAAACATTTGTAACTAACAGAACCAACCTTCGCGTAATTTTAAACTTAACAGTAATCTGATACAATCCCATCTACGCCGACACTATGCGTTTAAAAAAGCCTCCTAAAAAGACACGCAGTTGTGCTATCCTTCAAATTTTCATCATTTCTTTTGTGTCAGCTCCGGAGAAAACCTCACGAACTAAGCCAAAAGCGCTTTTGTTTTAAAAATTTGCTTTCAGCGGCCAAAAAACGAAAAACAAATTAATTGATTCTATTTATGATTTAAATTGGAAAGTGGCGCTAAATTTGTTTCTTTTGACGCTAACCGAGTTAAAAAAGCACCAAATAACGCAAATAAAAATTTCAAAAAAAACTCTCTAATAGATGTCAAACACACGGGCTCTGTGCTTTCAGATGCAGTAATGAGCCGAATGATCTTTCTAAAACTGGTGGAGGAAGATAAGCTTTGCCTTGAGCCTCCCAAACTGACCATTTCGAACAATTTGGCTAAAAATGAAAATTGACATGGCCCCCCAAGAGACGCCGAAGCAAAATTTCACAAAAAAAAACGCTCTAATGAATTGTTAAACCAAGTCCTGTGCTTCTGAGCAGTAAAATGAGTCGAAACTGACTTCTGCAAACTTGTGGAGGAGATAGCTTTTCCTGACCTCCAAAACTGACCAATTTCAAGAAATTTTTGTTTTTTTTCCGCGTTTTTGTCCGCTGAAAGCAAAATTTTAAAACAAAAGCGCTTGCAATTATTCGTAAGGCCTTCCCGGAGCCTGAAACCAAAATAATAAAAAATGATGAAATTGAAGGGTAGGCACTAAACTGCTGTCCTTTTTAGGTAGGCTTTTTAAAAGCCGTAGGGTTGTCGGCGTAGGTGGGGATGATCAGATTATGTTAAGTTTAAAATTACCGCGAAAGGTTGGTTTCTGTTAGTTACAAATGTTTTTGGAATATCAACCTTTGCTAAGTTTGAACGGGAAATTGACCTTGGAAGAGGCCCAAAATCAAGCGACACCACTCCCTAAAGGGGTAACCGACGCGAGGCTGTATCTCGAGACTCAGAAAGTGATAGGAAGCTAATTTTAGTTGCATTCTCATTTTCGTGGATGTTTGCTTCCAGAAATAATAAAAAAAATTTCGATGTCCAAAAAATTTCCATAATTTTCATATATTTTCCAAGTTTTATTTTCCTTAACGCGCACTGTAAATCTTTTGAGTATAATTCTTTTGCCTCTAAATTTTTGTTTACCTTAGATCAACTGGGAATTAGGATCTTGAAAATAGCAATAAAATTGACCTTTGTTTGATTATTGATTTTAATTGACAAACCTTAATCTTCGAAATAACTATCTTGGCAAAAATTCTCATAAAATATATGAATAGTGGTTAGAATAGTTGCGTGCTAAATTTTATAACCCTATTTTGGACAATAAATGGTATCATTTTCGCATATAAAAATCGTTTTTTGAAGTTACAACAGTGATAAAATATTTTTCCAGTGTAGAATTTTCTTAATTATAATCAGAAAACTCAAAAAGTTTTATATTTTTGACCAAAATAATTTTTCACTCTTTTAAAAATAACAATTTTCTTGGTATTTCGAAGGTAAAATACTTTAGTGCCTCTAAAAAGCTAAAATGAGAAAAAAAACTAAAAAACTCCATGTACCTCCTCGCTTTGCACACTTTTAAAGAAGTGTTTTTATTTATAAAAAAAAAATCTGAATATTGTTCGGATGAAAATGCCATTGTACCACGAACAGTGCAAAAACACCCATTATTTGGAAAATTTCTCTAAATAACAAGAAATTTGAAAATCAGGGCTTGTTCGGAGGCTGTTTAAGCTCCACAAATTAAAGTTAATACTTGAAAAATAGAAAATTTGAATATCCAGGAGCTAGATGTAGTTGTAACCAAAAAAATGGAAAATCACATTTTTTGGACCGGTAACCCGGCCGGTCCGGTCATACCAAAAAACTTTTGACAATTTTGAAAATTTCAAACAAATATCCTTAGAAATCCGAAATTGGAACTCAATACGAATTCCGGTTAGCTCAGGCACAACGTTTGAAAATTTCAGTTAAAACCCGTCGGTTACCCCTTAAAATTAATATTTTTTGTTCTAACAAAAAAAATAATCTAAATAATATAAAACAGAATATCATTTTACGAAAGTCAACTTTTTTCATATTACGAATAACCCAACGTAATCTGCTCTAATAAATCCAACGTTGTTTCTGATTAATTTTGCACGTTGAATCAACTTGGGAAATAAACTCCGCGAAAAATATCCCTGCTGGAGACAAATAAAGGCTTGAGAAAGCTTTCTCGTAAAGTGGTTTTACGAGCTTATTACGATTTTAAAAAGTATAAATTCACATATTTTAAAATCATCACCAGTGTTCACGGAACAATATTTTCTTGTGTTATTTTACTTTACAAACATTTCCAAACAAAATGTATCAGGCCTTCAAAAAGTAGTCCAAAAACCTCCCCCAGTCAATGCTGTGTTAGCACCCAGAACCCCTTAAGATGAACAAAAAATAAGGGTACAATACTTTAGTACTGTGGGCTTGCGAATTCGTGTATTTGTTTGTGTGGGCGCAGCTATTGTGGTTAAGTATAACCGGGGCAATGATGACTGCGCATTGTAATCACACAACTAGGGAAACCCATGATGCCTATTGTTAAAAAATGTCTTACAAATGCTGGAAAATGTTTTTATAATTTTCGAAAATGAACATAAAATCATTGAACGGCGTTACAATTTGGCAATTTATTTTCCTGTGACATTAATGTTTGTAATGATTTAAATTCAGAGAGTTGAAGGTGGGAATACTGGTCCTTCTGGTAACCCTGTGGATTGTCTACTTATACTCTATGCTAATAATTAACATAACAGAAAAAGGAACCGATCTGGAACTTGGGCAAGCAAATTTTTGCTTTACCTTTATCTTCATCCAAACTAGGTAAATATCAATTTTAAAAAAAGTAGTAGGAAAATTCGATAAACTTTCAATGAGATTTACTCACACTCGTTTAAGTATTAACCTTGGAAAGCTCCTTAAACCTCATTTGATGCAAAAAATATTTTCAAACCTGCAAAAAAATGAGCGAAGAAAATATTCTACAGAGTTGGTTTATAAAATCACTAAATAGAGTTTTGCTGATTTAAATTCAAAAATATCAATTAAAAAAACTTTTATCACGAACCGTTTCAAAAGTTATTTAATCTACTTGTTTGCCAATTCTCTAAAAACGCCGATTTCTAAAAACTGACACTTACATACTGTATAAGAAAAAAATCGGGAAGTCAGTTTTTAGGAAAGTCTATCTGGCTACTCATTCATCTTATTTTTCGAAGTGGGTATCTCTCTTTGGCGAATGTCACGTTGTCGACAAATAACGCGCGGCCGATGCAAATTTTTTCGTTAAACACCCGCTTAATAACGTAAATAACGTTTAACAAAAACTATTTTTTTTGCGGTAGATTCAGGACACAAAGGTTCTTCGCCGAAAGCAAACAGTAAATATGAAGAAATATAATCAGGACATGATGATATACACTTTAAAAGTAAATAAATATTTTTTTTGCTCTTTTAATTTTCGTTTTTTGACTTCAAATGAAGATATTTTAACACAACTTTTTAATTAGAGAATATGATGCAATTCTACAGAAAATATGAACCTGAGGTAAATTTTCAGGAATATGTTAGAGAAAAAATTTCGGTAAAAAATTAAGTTTCAATCAGTAAGAACTATGGGTATCAAAACAGTGGTTTTTGAACAGCATTTTCTAACCATTAAATTTAAATATTTTATAAATTCTTTGGATTATTTCAACATTTTAGGCCTCCTGCTTTTCACACAATCTAATAAGAGAATAAATCGGACGTGTAGTTATCAACCAGTATAAGCGCTCAAAGTTGTGGCCTCAAATTATTTTCGCTCCTGTTTTTATATTTCTCAATGGTTTGGCTTCCAGGGGTTGGGTCCATTTAAAAAGCTCCCAAGTAATTTAAAAATATTTTAAGTTATTTGATTTTTCTTGGTAATTTGGAAATTTCCGAAGAAATAAAACTCTCTACATGGGATTCTGATTTTCTTATCACTGGACTGCTACAGAGTTTCAACTCATTTTTTCCCTTCGAAATGTTCAACGATGGGCCATGCTATGATATTAGCGTGGTTTTCGTTCTACTCTTCATAAGAAAAAATGGATTCTGGATCTATATTTTATCCCTATCCGTATCTATCAAATGATAACCTGCTGTTTTGCTCCAGCTTTTGGATCATTATGTCCGAAATTGTTCATTAACAAACGATTCTTAACTTGAGTATTTGTGCGGCAAGTACAAGGTAAATATCTCTTATAAAAACGCTTGGTGAACAAATCTGGCCACGATTAGTTTTCTTTAAAATGTTGCGATAAAATTATTTGAGCGATTTGGGTGAAAATCGAAGATACTGTGATATTTAAAATATCAAAGTATCTTCGATTTACTAATGAGGTTTTTCAACAGTCCCTGTTTAAATTCTCATCTCGTTTACTTTCCCGTCACCTAATAAGCTTTTTTAAGTACTTATGAATTATGAATATAATTCGTAAATGAAGCATACTAGATTAGTTTTCAACAATTATTTTAGAGAAAAAGGCGGCAGGTTGTTCCCTGGCGAGCTATCGTATGATATATACGATTATGAATGGGATTCCTTCGTCCTTTATTGTAAAAAACGTTTTTTTTTGTCCGGAAAATTTCTGATTGCACTTATCCAAATGAAGTTACATTATGGTCAAACATTGAATTTATTCACACTAGCCCAGTTTTATTATTTTTTGATAAAATAGTAATTTTTTTTTTAAAAGTCGATACATTCTGTTCTGAAAGGAAATCGAAAAAAAATGGTATTTCATTCCAGGTTTATCGCCATATAAAAAAACTATTCCGAGTAAAAAAAATAAAGTGACGACCAAACTTCGCCTTTTGAAAGAAGACCGGAGCTGTTGCGGCCTCCTCCTAAAATCACTTTTTGGTATTTCTTTAGAAACTCATCTATTTCTGTAGCTATAACGGTAAACTTGCTGAAACCTTTTCAAAAAATATCATAAATCATTATTCAGTAATCACTGGCTTTGAATTTTATCAAGCTATCCTGAATACATAAATCAAAGCTTTTCAATTCGATCGAAAGTTCTTTTTATAAATGACTGTAAATTTTCGATTCTTGACGAAATCTATATTTCCTTGACAGTCGTCCTTCATAATTGGATTATTAGTTTCGCACATCTTTTATTTTTGGTTTTATTTGCTCGAAAAAGTGGCTCCCGAAAAAATTCGGAACTAGACTTTTCAATTTCCAAATGCCGTCATAAAAAACAATTGTTTTAATGCTGGGAAAGAAAAATCTTGCTCTTTTACAGATTGTTTCATGTTATTTGTATCCAATTTTATCGGAATGGTTTTTGCAAGAAGTTTACACTATCAGTGAGTAATTAAGGCTGTTTAATTTATTTTCATTTGGTTGACATTTTTATCAAAAATTTGATTAAGAAAATTGTATTTTTAAACTTTTTTAAAAAAAATGTGAAATAATTTTATTTAATTAATTTTGGATCAAATTTGTTTTCTTGATTAAAAATTATTTTGAATTATTGAAATCATTTATTGGATTATTTTTTCTCAATTTTATTTACTTTTTTATTTATTATATTTGCCAAGCAGACACAAGTCCTAAGCGGAACAAACGGGGCAAAAACCTACGCATTTTTTGCAAATTCCGAAAAACTTATTCTAGAGCGACAAAAACGGAAATTTACTACAAATTCATGACCATAAAGAGTAGCGGACAAAACGGGATTTGAAAAGTGTCCGCAGTTTTAAATATGGTGACAAACAGAGTTTAAAGGATGAGAAGTGGCACGTTCGATATTTCATATTATAACTTTTCAATTGCTTAGGCTTATAGCACTAACGAAGGACTTTCGAATTTTCGTAACTAAATAGTTTTTTCAATCGGTAGAGCGTCTTTCGATAAACCGATAATTTCCTGGTGTAAACGGTAAAATACTGGAAATTATAAATATCATTTAAAAGTTTTAGTATGTACCAAATGCTAGAAAAAACATCGTATGGGTCGATTCCCGACTTAACTCTTCTAATAAAACCGTAACTTTCATTTTTTTAAGCTTTGAGAAATCTGATGAGTTATTTGTTGAAATTTAAAATTGAAAAATCATATCTTTGAAAACTGTATAATTTAAGGGGTCGTTGCATTTTGGACAGATTTGCACTTTTTCAAATTTTTTTTCTCTTAGATGGGAAACTTTTGCCACTTCCGAAATTTTTGTAATAAAAACTTTTTAGAAACAAAAGTTGCCATTTTGAGCTAAACTTTGTATAATCTGATTTTTTTCAGATCGATTATTTTTAAGTTTATAATTCGTCCTTTTGAAAAACACCAAAAAACGGCGCGTTTGCTACAAAGGTGTCTTAAATTAAAGTAAAATTTATTTTTTAATTAATTAGAAGCCCGTGAAAAACGGTTTCGCGGACCACCAGTTAAAAATTAAATAAATTTGTTTTTATACGATTTCTACGTCAAACTATCGAAAATTTTTAATTATCGAAAAAATCCGAAATTTTAGCACATCTAAAGAAATATTTTTTTTCATGAGTTTAAGAAATACTAAATTTTACGTGGTCGGATGGGTCGGCAAATACCAATTCTGGCAAGTCGGTGAAAATTTTTTTTGAATTCTGGTAAAAGAGGGCTTCGATGAATTTCCCCCAACACGTAGTTTCGTATGCAAAAATTAATGATTTCAGAGTATAAACAAGAAGCGAAGAAACAAAGAGGACCATATTTGAAATAAAGTAAAAGGGCATTCTTAACATTTTCAGCTGGTGATATCCAGAAAAATAAGTTTAAAATTTTTGACAAGAATGAGGAAATTTTAAAATATTTTCGCAATTTTTTTTGCAAAAAAATCACAAAACATGTCATGATTTCAAATAGCATATAAAAAAATATTTGGTCACTACGCCAAAAAATTAAAAGTGGCCATTTTGAAGAGCGTTTATTTGAAACAAATATTGAAAAAAAAAATTTGAACAAAAAAAAATGTATTTTTTAAATAATGTTCGGGAACTTTTTCAAAAAATTTCTCATAATTTGTCGAATTCGAAAAGTTTAATTCGAAATCAAAATTTTCTTAATAAGCAAAATTCGAAAAATTGTGTTAGTTACAAAAGTTTGCCTTTGGATTATGAAACATTTACTTAGATGGTATATTGAGAAGAATACTATAAACCCAGTAAAAAGTTTTTCATCAAGAGCCATATTCCGTATCTGAGAATTTTGAAAACATTCCGAAAACATTATGAAAAATGGCTTATTTTTCTTCAAAATGTTTTTACAGTCTTGTTTTAATCAACAAAAAAAAATCTTCAAAATGGCCAACTTTAACTTTTCGCGGTAGGTGACCACATATTTTTATATGCTATTCGAAAAAATCAAATGACATTTTTTTGGAATTTTCGGTCGTAAGACTATTTGGAAATATCGAAAATTTTCCGCCATTTCCTCGATCAAATTTTTTCAAATTAAATTTTCCTGGGAATGCTTAGCTTAAAATATGGGAATGAGTTATTTTCCCTATATCCAATATTCTTCGTTTTTTTTTGCTCTTTGTTTATACTCTAAAATCGATCTTTTGAAGTGAAAACTACGGTTGGCAGAAGTCATCAAAGCCCTCTTTTAATCCAGAATAAAAAAAATTTATCACCCCAAAACTTGCCAAAATTGGTGAACCAACCATTCCAACCGTTTAATTTATTCTATTTAACTCATGAAAAAAAATATTTCTTTGATGGCTAAATTCGTTTTTTTCAAACAATTATAATTTTCGAATTTTGACCGTATATAATCGAAATTTGATAAATTTTCAACGGTGGTCGAGACCATTTTTTAGAGCTTCTAATTAATAAAAAAAAAATTACTGTAATTTTAGACACCTTCGATAGCAAACGCGCGTTTTTTTTGTTGTGTTATTTCAAAAAAGACGATTTAATAAAGTTAAAATAATCGATCTGACAGAAATCAGATTTATACAAAGTGAGCTCAGAAATTCCAATTTACGGTTCTAAAAAGTTTTTCCACAAGTTTGAAGTACTAAAAGTTTGCTATCAAGCGAAAAAAAAATGATTAAGTGAAAATTCTTTGGCCATAATGCACCGACCCCCTAACATTTGTCATCAAAATTTATTCAAGATTCGACCGAACATTCTTATAAACCCGAAAGTTAAATTTCCATAAATGGTGTCAACAAATAAACAAACTATTTTCCTGAATAATTTAATACAGACGGGGTTTTCACTTTGCAAGGAACGCTCTTAGTAACATCCACTGTGTACCGATTTCAGGAAAACGCTGAGCGTTCCTACTAGAGCGTTCCTGCAAAGTGAAACCCCGTCACAGCATGTCAACATTTTTGCTTAATAATTTAAATTTTTTTGCAGGGAGCTAACCAATCAAAACGTTAAAAATTTACAAACACGTAGGTGCTCAAGATTTAAAATGCTCATTGACCAATCAGCGGTGGTCAAATCAGGTTTTCTGCAAAAATCTCAAGAATATGAGCAAAATTGACATGTATATAAATTCTCAATTATAATTTTTAGTTTATGTTGGTACTACCACACGCTGCCGTTTCCTTGTTTCACTATTTGCAAAACTTAGAATGATCACCAGTGTATTTATATTACTATCCTTTAATACGTTTAATGTTTATCCCTCACTGAGTTCTCGTCTGGTTGCTTGTAGCAATTCATTTATTTTATTAAATTCGACTTTATTTTTGCGCCATGGCTCTGGAAAAGGCAGAAAAAAGTAAAACTAAGCTAGATTTTCAAGCCTCAGCGGTTTAGAGGTAAATCGCTCGGGAATAGTACATTTTGTTTGTGCTAATTAAATGACGTACTTGTTTCTCGATATTTATTGAAAAATAGTGATGACGTAAAACTCTCAGAGCTCACACAAAAGTCCTGTAGATTTGAAATACTACCGATACTGCTCTTATGAAAACCAATGGCAAATGTTTTTAATGGAAACAAAATCTTCATACGAAACCATTTTAAAAAAACATGGTTTAAATCTGAAATAAAAAAAAATTTATATGGAAACATTTAAATCTGGCTTGGCAGCAGTACTTTTTCAACTAACAATTTTCGAAACGCTAAGGTTGAAAAGGTCTTTCTAATTTTAACATCAGGGTGCTAATATTAGAATTTGAAGAAAATGGATTTTTTGCATGTTCCCGGAAGTACAATAAAATTTTTAAAACCATTTTTGAAAGTTTGTTGTCGGATTTGCTTAGAAAATAAGATGTTTTTTTTGAAATCTTTTCTGGATTTTCATTTTAGAATTTATTTGAGATAAACCTAATCGAGCCCTTATGCGTTCATATCTTTTTTGTCTGAATATATGCCCTACAACCTCGTTAAAATCATAACTCAAAAAAAACAGTTATTAAGGGGTTGTAATAGGCTGGAAAGGCTTTTTCGAAGGCTCATAAGCTTTTTATTCTTCATAAACAATCTTATAAACAGCCTGGATTTCTAGAAAAATAAACTTTTCAATCAAAAATTATTTTTTGATCTCTAGCAACCGTTTCGTTCAAAATATATTTTCGAAATTTTCGTATTCGAAATTTTCGATTTCGCGCACTTTTTTTGTCGATTTACAGCACATTCGGAAATTCCTTAAACAACATCTGGCTCACCCACCCCTTGGAACTTGTTACATTCCGAAAATGGACGTTGTTTGACAAAATAAGGCGAAAAAGAAATAGGACTTTCAAAAAAAAAATTTGCTTCGCGTTTAAACTCGATTTACCGGTTTGTCGAACAATGCCTTGAAAAGGTCAGAAGTAAATGTCTTCCAGAGAATTACGAACTACTATTGCCTGAGGATTTTTATAAGATTGTTATGAAGGAATAAAAAGTTATGAGCCTTCGAAAAAGGACTTTTCCACCTATACAACCCCCTTAATAAGATTTTACCCCAAAAGCCGTTTTTATGAATTTAATTCTTAATAAAATTCACAGCGAGAACCTCATACGATTATTTTTCGTTTGTGCTTATCGTATAAACTTTATAGATAGAACCACCAGTAAAAAAGCAAAACTGTCTATATACAAGTGACATAAGAATTTTTTAGCTAAAAAACGTTATTTTGGTAAAATTTCAAAATTTTAGGCGAAATAACTCTTTTACAAAGCAATATGCCATAATGAAAACCAATACTCCCTCGTATGAAAAACGATTCCAAAAAAATGAGTTTTCCAATAAAAGAGGTAATCCTGTGCAACTATTCTTGCAACTACATTACACCGTTATCCACTGACAATTTAAGTGTTCACAGAAAACTAGCAAGAAAGAGAAAAAATATGCTTCAATCAGTTTAATTACAAATAGCTCCTATAAGTTCCTGAAAATTTAAACTCGTAAAGCTCCGATAAAATGAGCTTCTAGAAAATATTTTTGGTGTTGTAGTCTAACGAGTTAGTACAATTGATTGACCATTAATGTTGCGTCATGAAAATTTAAACACATGACATTTCTGCGAGTTTCTTGAGAACTCAAAATCGACGAAAAAAGCCGATTTATTTTTTCGTGGAAACGTTTCAGTCATAATTCTGTGCATAAAAACATAATTTTTTATAGATAATTTTTAAGAAACTTTATTAGGCCCGTACAGTCACGATTAACTGTCCAAACCAACATTTTTCATTTGAACATTGAAATGAAACAAAAAATTAAATTCTCCTTTAGTTAACTTAATTATTTTGTAGCACATTCAATTTCTCTAGGTAATTTTTAAAATGGCCAACAACCCTTTCCACAATGATTATGAGAAAACTATAGCCGATATCGAAAAATGCGTTTTTTGCAGTAAACTGGCACAGGGTGTCAAATTTTGAAGGTTTTTTGAATTATGCATAATAAGTTCAACTTTTTTGTCGCACAATTTGGTTGTTTTGGAAAAAAGCGAACATTGACTTGTTATAAAGTTATACCCGAATAAAACCCTCTGTTCTAAAATGTTTTCAATTCCCGTTCAATTTGTTAAAAAATCTCGGATCGGACCAACTTTTAAAACTTCGAAAAAAAGGTGGAATTTTTAAGATTATGCAATATTTCGGAATTATTGTAGTGACTTTAAAAATATTTCCAGAAAACTCCAAGAATGCAAGACCCTTATAAAGGTCGTTTGTTCTAACCCAATGAGACAAATGTATTTTTTTTTATTTTTAAAGATTTCTCCAAAATTGGCTAGCGAATTCTTCATAATTAAAGGGCTATTTAAAACTAACCTATAAGAGATGGTCGTAAAATTGAAAAAAAAAATGTGCATTGTACGCCATATTGTTCGAAGTTACAAGTTCTCTGCTGCACCTTCGTCATGATATTTTCAACCGTTTTTGGTAATTTTAAACATATTTTATTTCCATTTAATATAATGGTGCTTTTTTAAAATGTTTATCTGTACCGTCCTTCAATGTGCAATTTTAAAAAAAGATTCAATTATACTTCACCAAAATACAAATTAATAATTCTTTTCAACTTTTTAGATTTAAATTTGAATGAATAAATTCAAATCGAAAAATGGATAGATCAGAATCATAATTTTTCGAGTTACTATTTCAAGAAATCTACTGAAGTCCAATTGCAAGACTATAAAAATCTCAAAAATTTAATTGACGATCTTCTACACAACCAGAACAAAAATGCCAAGGCTACAGAGTAAAACCTTATAACAGTCCCCCTAAATAATATTATTACAAATATAGTCAAGAAATATAATATCCAATTCTATCCGCTTGGCCAAAACCAACATGTGCAACAGTTTTTATGAAAATCCCGAACAATTCAGTTTTCGTGACCTCTAGCGGTCGAACCCCATTCTCGAAACCCGCGAGAACCATCACGCAGTTATTTTTTTGCTGGTTTTTGGTATTAAAAATCCAATTTTCGTATATACCGATATATACCCGGTAATATAATATACTGTTATAACAAAGGCCCAAAGAATATACTCAAAGTCTTGCAATAAAAATTCAATTCTTACGTATAAAATTATTAGTCCGCAATCGATTTCTTTATTCGACGAAAATGAATCTGATTGGGGCTGACATTGCTGATCAAGCTGAAATCGAAAGTGCGATAGGTTCTCGATGAAATAGTTCAAAAAATTCAGTATCTTCAAATTCTCCGTCGATCCACAATTTCCGGCTTTATTGAATGAAAACAGAAGCCAGAAATGCCGTCGATGATTTTGACCTGTAACCAACTTCATTCAACTATAATGGCAACGTCCAGACCTCCCAAGACATATCAAGATGTCGTGAAAGAGTCCAAGGTAAAATTGAGAATAATGTTATAAAAAGTTCGAAACTTCCCAAAAAAAAATTGGAACTTTTAGGAATCTGAAAAATTGTGACAAATTTGGACGTTTGCCCTATTTTTCAATGAACCTTATTTTCCAACCTCCTTATTGGTCCAAACGCGCTCGCGCAGGGGCTACGGATCTAACAATAATAATAAGTCTAACAGATAAAAAATCGAAATTTAAACGTACAAAAAATTTCAAACTTCATAAGTTTTAAGTTCCAGAATTAAAAAAATAAAAATTTTTATAATTAAACAAGATTAAAATTCTTAAAGGTTCAAAATTTCATATATTTGAAAAAAAAAGTTTTTGTTTTTTTTCAAATTATGAAATTTGAGGATTTAAAATCAAAAAATTTTATAATTAATTTGAAAAGATTTTGTTAATTTATGACATTTGAAAAAAAAAACTAATCAACTTATGACATCTTGAAATTCCATCCTTTTCTTATTCCCAAAACTAAAACTGTTTTGAAAGTATAAATTTTTTTTTCAAATTGCATATATCATATATTTATATGAAAACTTTTCCAAAATATTATTAATTTATTATATTGATATATATGTCAATTTAAAATTTTGAAATTTAACCTAAGGAAAATTTTTAATGTTTTATAATATAATTAAGCGCGAGCTTTGTGTCAAAACGAACCTTAACCTGACCAGACGAAGAGCGAAAATTGCTCCAAGAAAGAAGGAGTTGAACTCCCGGAAGATTTGCCCCTCACAAAGTGAAGAGAGAGTATTAAAAAAAAGTACCGAAGGAAAATTCGCAACAAACGTTCAGCGATGGAAATCTAGACGTAGGAAAAAAAGAACATTTTCAACAGTTTGAGACAGAACTTGACTTTCAAACAAATGTCAAAATGATGAGCTGAAGAAACGAGTCATTTCTTGAAAGACAAAACTTGAAATCTTATGCGGGCATACTCAAACGGCTTCAAGAATTCTTGTTATGGCAGTAAGTTTTATTCTCAATCTTTAAAATATGATGAATCAGGTTTTTCCAAAGGTCCTAAAAGACAAAATCGGTTATTTTTTTTTGTTGAATTCAGCGCTAAATTTAATGATAAATTTATACTAACCTTATTTCCAAATAAGACTAACCAGTCAAAAAAAATCATTCGCTACTAAAACTCATCCTAAGTGGTTGTTTTTTGGGAACTTTGAACGCAGTATGTCCGGCTTGGCATACTGGTCGAGAATGGATCCCTGAGGAATACGTGATATGAGAACTTTTCTCATTTTTATATCTCCAGGTGTAGAAAACAACCGGTTTTCAGAGTTTTTAAATTAAGCACCATAAAAAATTCATTTATAAATTCAAATATATTTTTTTATGTGATAATCCTGAAAAAATTTTTTATTCTGTATTCAAAAACACAGATATGCAGAATGCGGGTAACAATATAAAATAAAAGCGAAAATTAAGTTAATTGTAACATTTGGTTGTTTTATGTTTTAAAATTTTTTTAATCTATCGTCAACAAATATTTTTAGCTCCAAAATCTGGGCATGCTTGTGCATTGAGTGTTGGTTATGTTCTCTCATTTGTATTTGTTAATCCTGTGGAAACTGGAACCGTTAACTTTCCGAACCCTCTTAACTCCAATTTCCCAATCATTGAACCTAAATCCGATTCACAAGTCCCGAAAATTCCTTCAAAGCGTTAGTATGCAAATATTGCTCTGAAATACGGCAAATCGACTCAGATTTACTAAATTTTAGAGAAAAACAGAAAATAATAAATTTTAATTCTTCTTTTTTGAAAAAAGTACGTTTGATCGATTTTGAAGCCAGATTAGTCAATAATAGACGAAAATGGTAATTTAAAATAAAAGAGATGATTGACATTTATAACTCAATATTTAATTAAGGGGTGAATATGAATTATTTTTTACAAATAAAGTGACTAAGGAACAATTATTTATTGAGATCTTTTATATTTTTAAAATGCTCTTTTAATCTTTTCAGATAAAAGTCCGAAAAGTACCTGGCCGAGATAAAGTTAAACTTAAGGGGGTGGGTGTCGCTTTTTGGTACCTTTCAATCACGCCTCAATCAAATATAGGCAGTTGTAAAAAATCTGAGGATATTGTTTGTAAATCAGCCTTCGTCTAACGATTACCACTCAAAGTCAACCTTGTCACAATCACAGCCACCAGGTGGTGAGTCTATTTAGAGCACTAAACGGTTTTTTTTAATCTATCTTCTTTAGACCCGCACATACCAAATGTCTCAAAATTTACACAAAGTAGCGAATAAATGAGAACAAAAAAGTGATGCAGAAGGAATTTTCGATTTTTGATTTTTTTTCTCTAGAATCTCACTTAACGCCGATTTGCCAGTTTTTCGGACTTCAAACTCTATCTTCTTTTAGACCGAATTTTAGAATGAACCAATTTTTTCGACTAAGGTAGATAAAATATAATGTGGTAAAAGTGAATGAAGAAGGAATTTTTGAAATATAAATATATATCTAGAAAATTGAATGAAAGTGAACCGGAAAATGAATAAAGTAGAAAAAAAATTTCGTCTGATCACAGAAACAAAGTAACCCCAAATTGAAGCAGCATTTCACTGACAAAAAGTTGGCTGACAGCAATCAAAAATTTTTAACCAATTCACGTCAAATTCGATAATCAGGTTTAACATTTTGGCTGAAAATAATCTGAATTTCTAGAAATTCGATTAAGACATTTCCGATAATTTTAATGTATGCATCGTTTTCGGTGGGTCATATTCACCCAATAAAAAATGGTTCATATCATGTGGAATACCAGTTTTATGGCGGGTTAAAGCAAAAAAAATAATTCGAATTTTGAAAATTCCTCCTAGATTTTGTTTGATTGTTTTAAAAAAATAAATTGCCATCATGAGATTCCTTGGGTCAACTTTAGCATACCGATATTAATGTATCATATATAATGTCTATAAAGGGCCTCCATAAAAAAAACCGACACCCACCCCTTTAAGGGGGTATATCTGTCCTGATTAAAATAAAGGACTCTTTAGAGGGCATTAAAAGAATGCCTCAAATTGATAAAGGGGTGGATTAATTAAGTGTAACTAAAGAACCCAATCATCAAAAAAAAAAATTTGAAATTTCGCATTTTTTCGTTTTTTTTCTAAAGTAATTTTAAAAAGAATGAAGTTAAAAATAACGTTTGCTCGAATTTGAACCACTAAAAACTTCAAAATATCGACTTGAATTCGAAGCCAACTTCTCATCGTTTCACTTGGCTTTCTTTTGAGCCTACTTTCGAAAAAATCGAAGCACTTTTTTTTCGGAATTTTTTCGGAAAAATGAACAAAATCATATTTCAAAGTTCTAGCTATTTTGCAAACATAACCTCAGGAAGGAGATACGATTTTTGAGTCCCTGCAATTGTTAAAAAAATCGTCGGTTATTTTGGAAGTTCCTAGGAAATTGTTCATCGCCGGACGAAAAAAGCTCTCCTTGAAAAATTATATACACGTGTACTAAACCGTTAGTGAATCTGTGAAAATTTGAGCTCAATTGGATAAACGTCTGGGAGGAGATGGATCTTGAAAATTGAAAACGTCACCTTGTACGATACTGTACTATTGGTGTAAATGGTCAAAAATAATTTTGTGATGTACTTTTCGCAAGCTTAAGGAAGATCTACAAATTAGCATTTTCGGTNTTTTTCCACTGCCATTTGAGAACGGAACGAGATATTCACAAACGGATTTTCGCATCCAACAGCCAAGGGATAAATAAATGACCAAATTTTTTTGATTTGTCACCCGATGTCCGGTGATACCGGAAATTAACCGGTAAAAATTTTAAACGTCGGTTCTGAGAAAACCGCACATTCTTCGAAGCCAATTTTTTTAGAATTTAGTACAACTTTTCGTCAGAAATGTTTTGGCAGATTTTTGTTTGTAATTTGACACCCCTAAATTTTTTTTGTAAAAAACGAGAAAAATGTTATTTAACCCTTTCAGAGGTGTCATATGACAAAAATTTTATTTTCAAGCATTTTTTTCCAAAAAATATCAAGGTAAGAATATTTTTAGGTCTGCAGGTCTTCTGACTTAAAAAATGAACAAACTATTATTTGACTCTTTGAAAGGTGTCACATTACAAACAAATTTCGGCCAAAACTTTTGGCACAAAAAGTTGTACAAGATGCCGAAAAATTGGATTCGAAGGATGTGCGGTGTTCTTAGAACCGACTTTTTAAAATTTTACCAGTCAGTTCCCGGTATCACCGGAAATCCGGTGAAAAATCAAAAAAACTTGGTGATTTATTTATCCCTTGGCTGTTGCTTGCAAAATCCGTTTGTGAATATCTCGTTCCGTTCTCAAATGGCAGCGGAAAAACTACCGGGAGAGTGAGCCAATCACATCGAGCTATACAACTCCCAATCACTTTTCCACTTCGCTTAACTTATATCTTGCCACCAATTTTAATTTATAGATTGTGAGCTCAGATGACTTGATTTCATTTAATTATTTCGTGAGTTTACACAAGTTAACATTTTTCAAAAGATTTTGATGATCAAAACGAGACTTCTATTCCCGTCAACGTATCAGATGATTTCCCTGGCTATGAGCCTTTGCCCGAAGAACTGCCGTTAGCAGATGCCGAGGTTGTGTCTGGTAGCCATAGATCAGTGATGCCAGAATCACCAGAAGATTATTTTCAGACAATCAGCCGCTTGGGCGAGATGTAGAATCCATTCAAAAAAATATTTAAAAAATCAAATTAAATCATTGTAAATCTTTTCTTAATTAATCTATTTAGATCCCCCCGCTTAGGCATTCGTAAATATATTAATACTATTGGCTTAGTGGTGAATATTGCACAAAATATAAAAGCAAATCAAATATATTTGTTTACATATGTTTTTCAAATTAACACCGTAGCGCACACGGAGAGGGTTTTTAGCTCAGAAAATAAATTTTCTGAAGAGTTGTTGAAGAAATCGAACCCAATATGTGACACGGAGTTAAAGAGCATGATATGACCTGCTAGACCAATTTTTAAATATAGCTCCTAATCGTAGGTTATAACGGTAATGCAGCGAACAAGTAGACAAAACTTTTAAGCTATTGATCAAAAATTGAAAAAAAATTCGGGAGTAGAATTTAAGTTGGAAAAGTATACTGGCCGATGTGTTTTATACAATCTCGCCATATTAGATTATATTAAAACTCACGCTTAGCCCTCTCCAAATTAAAAAAATCCGGTTTTTAATTCAAGGTGTGCTTTTACATAGTATGAGCTTACAGCTCATCCGCGAAGAGCTGGACATTTTCAATATCGTGAATCTGTTATTTTTTTTCATTCAAAATGACCAAAACGATCATTTTCAAACCCTTGGAAATCACCCTCAGAGTACAATTCACTAGTTTTAAATACGAAAACTAATAGTGTTTGTTTTCATCACATTCTCCTCGACTTTTCTTTCAAAAATGCACGGTGTCTAGCAATTTCCCAGGGTGTTTCATCTATTTAACTTTGCTCTACAGATATTTGTTTTGTATAATAATATAGGAAACCGACTTCCATGGAAAACCCTTTTTGGTAGAAATTCCTTTGATTTGTTTATTTTAAAGCCTCCAAATGATCATCATAACTATCTCGCCGGCCATTTGGGGGCTCGTTAAAAAAATTGAAATTTTAAATTTTTTGGAAAATATTTTAATTTTAGAATGAGCGATTCCGATCAGGAACCTTTATTAAGTCAACAAGAAATTCACCGACAAGACCAAGGACTTGATGATTTAGCGAAAATAATTCGCAGACAAAGAGAAATAGGAATAACAATAGGCACAGAAGTTGATCAACAAAATGGTAAATTGCACTTTTACATCGATTTATGTTAAAAAAAATTATTTTTTGAGAAATTAAAAATTTTTGACGGAAAGTTTTCAAGTTTGAAATATAACACCATCAGAGTCAAATATCTCATAAGGTCATACTTAAATCTGATAGTAAAATTTTAGGGTGTGCACCAAAACACTTTTCAAACTTTATACCAAGAATTTTAAGAACTAAAATAATCAATAATCGACTTGATAATAACTCAATATCTAGAAATTATTGACGATGTCTCAAATTTAACCGAAAATGCTGCTGGACGTTTGAACCATAATACTTCGCAAGTCGACGTTTTGCTGAAACGAGATAAAGGAAACTACTCACTATGGATAATCGTTATTGTGCTTTTTTTGGCAATTATTGTCTTGATATCACTTCCGTGATTTTCTATTTTTTTTTCAATAACAAAATTTCTTAAAGGTTCAAATTTTCAAAATAATTCTGCAGTTTTCTAAGAATTATTTTCCTCGTTCTTTAAATTCGCCCAATTTTTCATTTTCTGTCCCTAAACTCTGTAAATAATTGAATGTTTTTTAATAAAAATTTAAAAATAACATGTTAAATTTTTTATTATTTCAGAAGTATGTGATGATTTCAGCATGAAGTTATCTCAATTGATAACATGCTTCGATTTAATTTAACCGCGCATGTATGGAGGGGGATATTCTTGCTTGTATTGACAACCGTCGTTTTCTATACTTTCACAGGTAAAAAAGGAGTCAAGGTCATATTTCAAAAATAATTTAAATACTCGTTTCATTTGATTCAAATCTTGTTTTGAATATCAAAAAAATGATTTGTTGGTGTCAAATATCAAATAAAAGTTTAATTGATGTCAAATATCGAATTTTTTATTGATGTCAAATTTACATAACCATTTTTGTATCAAATTAGAAAAATTACTGGTTTCTTATATCAAAAAGATAATCTGTTTCAAATATCAAAAAAAAATGTTTATTGGTGTCGAATATCAACAAAAAATATGTATGTCATATATTTAAACAATAATTTTATTGGTCAAATTTAAAAAATCATTATTGGTTTCAAATTACAGAAAATAAGTACTTGTTTAAATTTTCATTCTAGAACGTCCACCTCCAACTCCTGTTCATGATATGTCCGCCTCTGTACCCCGGAGACAAGCTCCTCCGCCACCAAATGGAAACTCTGAATTACTCGTACCTGATTGTGCTTATGATACACCAAATAATATTATTATTTATCCTATCCTCGAAATTAACACACCAATGTTTCTTAATATATTTTATCGACTTGGAATCTACCAAGAAAGCAACTTCTTTTTAGTAAAGGTATAATAAATTTGCCATTTCCGGAGTATAAAAACACATACTGTAGTACAGTAACTGTACATAATAATTTCTATAACAAAAAAGTATCATATTTTATCAAAAAACAATAATAATACTACAGGGGGGTGCGGCGCGGCGTATAGTTGGAAAGTTTTTCGCCAAAAACCCCAACTATATGCGTAATTTCTAACTATACGAGTACGGCTGGGAAAATGTGCTCTTATTGGTCAATTTAAACAGTATCTAGAGTTTATAAATGTAATTGAGTTAAAGGGTGGTCAGAGTAAGAATTTTTGGTGATTTTAAAGTTAATTATTCGTTACAAATCTCCTAGAATGTATAAATATAGTTTTATCGAAAACAATGAAATAAAGTTAATTTTAAATAAACATGAATTCAAAAAGATTTATCCGAAAATCGTTAAAATGTCAAGGAAACAATGGAAATTATAATAAAAAA
>SCLH01000469.1:48336-60524 GCA_004367855.1 Oikopleura vanhoeffeni | reverse complement strand
TTTTTTAGAAATAACTTTTGATTGATGATATATAGATCTAATCGGATTAAAGTGTGACGTAGGGCAAATACTTGTGCGTTAGTACCCATAAAAATAAAATTTTTAAAGACTACGATGAGCACGTATCACGTGATATGCTACACCTTGGTTTTCCAACTATATTTTCTGGAACTGAAAATCAAAATTCTAGAATTTGAAATGATTGATGCAAAAATATAACTTTTCAGCTTCCTATTGCAAAAGTAATTGGAGCTTCAACTTCTGGCTACGGTAAAACTGTACGTCCTTTAGTCACATAAAAAACTACCTTGAGCTTTCTGTAAACAGCGTCCAAAGTAGAGCCGATATATCGGCTCTGGTGCCTTGGCGGAACTTTTTTTTATGTGATTCCAGGGGTTAACCAAAACTTCTCAACCAAATAAAAATTAGTAATTTGACGCCAAATAAACGTTTTAAATTTGACACCATATGAAAGTTTTAAACTTGATTAATTTCGCAAAATACTTGCAGCCCGTTGTTATTTATATATTAATATTTTATATTATAATATTTTGCGAAAAGTTTTTTGTGAAAAAGTTTTCTATATTTCTGTACATTCTGATAATGGTAATAAAACCGAAACTAGTCAGAAAATAAATTCTATTTGAAATGGTTTTAAACTTGACACCCAATAAAAGTTTTTAATTGTCAAAATTTTGGTGTCAAATTCCAAAATACAATTATGAACCGAATAATTTTTAATTTAAAATTTTGAGAAATTATAAAAATTTATTTGGCCTCTAGTAGAAGGCCCTCTACCTTCAAAAACTTAATTGCTGTCAAATATGAAAATATAAAATCTTTTTAATTGAAATTGTCTTTATAAGTTTAAAAAAATAAACCAATCAACAGACGACCTCAAACGAGCTTCGAGCATCCGTTGCTGGTACCGTTGAGCGAATAAATAAATTGATTACAGTCCGCCCAGCAAAAACACGATATATCGGAGAAGTAGGCGACATCGTAGTTGGAAGAGTTATTGATGTTCAGCAAAAGCTTTGGAAAGTTGACTGTGGAACTCGTCTAAACGCCAATTTAAATCTTGCTGCCGTTAATTTACCTGGAGGGGAATTGCGTAGGCGTGGGGCTGATGATGAGTTGGTTATGAGGCGACATTTGAAGGAGGGGGATTTGATTTTGGCAGAGGTTCAGAAAGTGAGGGAAGATGGGTATATTAATTTGCATACCAGAAGTTTGAGATATGGAAAACTGGGACCAGGAGTTTTAATTATTGTCAGTCCATCGCTTATCAGACGGAGAAAAAATCACGTGAGAGAATTTTAAAATTACGACTTGAAAGTCCGTTCAGTAGAACTCACGGTGCATCAAAATCCTCGAATGATAAACTTTCATTAAAAGTTGGCTACAAACTTTATACCAGGTTATCGAATGGAAAAAATTGTTCGTTTTACTTTAAGAATTTTAGCTAATTTCTGATTTGTTAAGAGAAAATCGACCTTTTACAGAGTCTGACTTCCTTGCATTTCTTGGGGATTGGGCCATTTATAGAATCCTGAAAAATTCCAGGATCCGAGATATTTTTCAGGATATTGCGCTTTTTATAAATTGTATAAATAGCCAGATCCTAAAAAAAATTACGCACTATTAGATAATTAACTGGGACCTAAAAAAATTAGAACTGCAGGAAGGTCAAAGCCAGTATAATTACAGTAGAATGTCTCTAGTAGGACGCGTTCTAAAGATTTTAAAAGTACTGTTTCACGAAAAGTAATTTAATGTTCTTTAAAAAGATGTCCTGGTATGATACATATGTAACATATGTTAAAACGTATCGTACCATGGCGTATTTTTAGGGATCAGTAAAGTACTTTTCGTAGGACAGTATTTTGAAAATTCTTAGGACACATCCTACTAAAGATCCTATTATACAGTACAGCAAAAATTTGTTCTCCATTCGATAACCTAGTATAAAGTTTGTAGACAACTTCCATCAAAAAATCTAAGTTTATAGTTTTGAGATTTGTTGCAAGTATATTTAAACTTATGCAAAAATTTTCATAACACCAAAAATTGAAGGTTATTTTATATTTTTTCTAAGGTAGTTTTTTTCTCGTGAGGATTACGGGGAAACCATAGTCGATATCGAGAAACGGTTTTCCGCATTCAACTGCCGACGAAAAAGCGGGTTTTTATAGGGGTTTTCAAATTAAATTTTCTAAGGGAAAAACCTCTCTTAACAGGTCCATACAAAAGGTGCGCGCCCTATTGAATGGACTCCACTAAATTATTTTTTTCCATCAAAATTGAGAATATCAAGCGAAAAGGGGTGATAAGTTATCACTGATAACCTTTAGTATACGCCAACTTAAGGAGGAACTGGTCGCTGGTTTTATGAGGCCTTTGGTGATAACAAAGAGTAGTACCGACCAAATTATCAAAACAAAAATTCGAAATTTTCGCGCTTTTTCAATTTTTTTTCTTTAGAAGTATTTTAACTTTAGAAGTATTTTTTTCAAAATGAAGTTTTAAAATAACGTTTGCTTTAATTTAACCACTGAAACTTCAAAATTTCACTTTGACGTAAACCAATTTTCTGATCAGTGTTTTCGTGGCTTTCTTTTGAGCCGACTTTCGAAGCACTTTTTTTTTGAAATTTTTCTCATGAGACCCTAAAAACTCATATTTTTAGGTTCAGATTTTAAATTGACAAAAATATATCCTACAGAAGTTTCTATTTGTTCTGTGCTAGCTTTTGCAAAAATTTGGGTGGATTCCAAAATATAACCTAGGAGATAGATTTTCCGACGACAAATGTTAAAAAACGGTGCTTTATCGCATATTCTAGATAAATTAGAGCACCAAATAAAAAAAATGGCTTATATTTTATCGAGAAAAATCAATTCCAGCGACCAGTACCCCCTTAAGTATAGCTAATAATCGAAAGTTACGAATTTTAGAATAATTTGGGAGTAGTTCAATTCAGAACAAATGACTGGTCACATATTTAATTCTCGATTAATTTTTTAAAAGATTATACAAAAATAATATTTTAAGCCCGAAATTATATTTTCATGGGTTCAACTTCAAATACGCTCTTTGGACTTGAACTCATAAAACTTTTGATTTACAGCTTTAAATATCATATTTGAATAATCCTATAGAAATTTTAATCAAGATTTTTCGAGTGACCCGTCATTTCTTCTGAATTGAACTACTCATCAATTTGTGTTAAAATCATGACTTTTGAATATTAAAAAATTTCAATTTGCAACAAAATTGAATGTTGTACAATTCAGTTTTGCTCAAAAGTTGGCCATCCGAATATAAATTATTTCTTTAAACTACCACCGGTTGGGTTTTTGCGGGTTGAGTAATATATCCAATTTTCTCGAAAACAATGTATACCATAAAAATACTTTTAAGGGAGTGAGTAACGATAAACAAGCTGAATTTTTGAAGTTTTCAAGTTCGGTTGTGAATTTCCGATTTTTAAAAAAATTGAAAGTATTTTTTGAGAACAAAAAAGTGAAAAATTGAATTTAAACCTTTTTTGTGCAGTATATGTGTGTGTTAAATGTGTTTATTTACAAAATTTAAATGTTACAAAAAATTTTAGAACGAAATTGGTGCCTTTTATTTCAAATCTCCTATAATGTTACCTTTAATTTCAGACTACCTAAAACCGATTTTTTGTCAAAAAATCTCAAAATCAAAGAAAAATCATAAGTGCCAAAAAACTTGGTGGAAAATTCTGTACAAGTTAATACAAAGTTTTTTTTTGGAACTTCAGATATTGTCAACCAATCCCTTAAACCATTAATTTACTTCAAAATAAGACCAAATAATTACTGTGGTTCTTGGCCAAGTGGAAAAAACCTACGCATTGTTTCCGAAAATCCGGAAAACGTTAGTCTAAGCGGTCAAAACGGGAATTTTGACTATAAATTCAATGACCATAAAGATGTAGCGGACAAAATGGGATTTCCAATTCTGTCCGCAATAAATTATTTTGATTTCCTAAAGGAATAAAAAATATTTAAATCATTTTCCTTGATAAACAAAATTGAATTAAAACCTAAATTACATTTTAGTTACACAATTTACCTTGTGGAGTAACAGCGATATTGGCTACGAATGGATTTGTCTATTTCTGCCCTTTACTAGGGGAAGAAATCGCTGATCAGAAAGAAATTGATTCGACAATCAGAGAAAATATTTGTAGATTGCGACAAGTAACCCTTTCATTAGCAAAGCATAGAGTGAATTTATACGATTCGTCATTATTATACGGTAATATTTCAAATGATAGAATACGATATTTCTTTAAAAAATGGTTTTGTAGTAGTGAAAAAAAGTTTGGTTCGATTTCTTTGAAAGGGGTATTTTATCTCGGTGAGATAGCTCGGAACTGGTAAATACTGAATTTTACATACATGTATGTAACTTTTTTTAGAAATAATATCTAGCAAGGGTAATTATCATCAACCTGATTTTTAATTTATTTTGGGTATTTTGCGGCGAAAAATCACAGGTGAATCGTACGCCCTAAAAAATCACAAAAGTTACGATTGGATTGGATTTTTATGCCAAAAATCAATTGTAACTTTGTTTTATCATTTCTGGCAGTAGTAATTTTTTTGCGTTTGTCTGCAATTTTAAAACTACGATCAAAATGTGCAATATAAAATTACCACCCCCCATTATTTCAAATATTTGTTACATTACATTGTATGTAAATTTGATAGAACAAAAATGTATATGATATCGCAAAATTCAAACTCTAAAGTCCAAAATCGATTAATTTGTGTTATATTATTTACCCACCCAGTTAGTATGATAATTCTCAGGCTAAATTTAACTCAAACAAAGCCACGGGAATTGTATATAATGATATGATATCATTGATATCTCAAAATTTGAACTCTCTTAAGTCAAAAATCGATTAATTGTAACGCCAAAAAATACGAAATCTATAAGCCTCTTTTATCATAAAAAATGCAAACTAAACAACATTTAAATTAGGTTTTGAAGCTAGTCTTCATTTGCATGTAAGTCAAATCAGCCAAGAGTCGAACGAAGAAGAATGGTTAGCCGAAATGAAATCCAGAATCGATCGTGATCAACAGATATAACAATTTAGAGACTGCCTAACAATAAAAAAACTATTGTTCAAATTATTACATTTGATCTTTTTACTTATCTTTTATATCTTAATTTGAGAATTTTCTATAAGAATCATTGGTTTTATAAATAATATGAATTTATTCTTTAGAATTGGCTGATGAGTTAAGACTTATAACATGAAGTTTTTCAGAAAAAATCGTAATAATTCAAAAATTTTGATCGAATGTTTTAAAATATTTTTTTGAACTGAAAAATTGGATGAAGTGGCTATTTTGGATAACCCAATATACAGCAGAGTGACACGTGCCAAAAATGTAGGAAATTAACGTCTTTCGGTAACTTTAAAATTCGGAAAAAATATGATTTTTTTGTAATTCTCAAAATTATTTTTGACCAAAACAAAATTTTCAAAATTTATTTTTTGTTTGTTTAAGCATTTTATCATGACGTCACAAGAAGGGAAAGTGACCAATGAAATCACAGGATTCTCGACAATCGTGTGATGTGATTGGACCATGTATTTTCTTGTGATGTCATGATAAAATTCGACGCATAGGCTGGATTTTCGATATAACGTCCTTAGCGTACTCCCTTAAAAGTCACTCTGCTGAACAACTTATTTTTGCAAATATTTATATTATTTTCAAAATGATTCATGTTCTGAATATCTTTAGACGATAACAATTTTTATTAACTTATAAATGACGATACAATAGAGTTTATACACGTACATTACGAGCAATTTTTTCACTTTAAATGATTTGATAGAAATTAAATACTTTTTTTCGCAAAATTTTCTTATGGTGCTTAAACCTAAAGGTAGTTTTTTTTATAGGTGCGACAGATTTCATTTTTTACCACTTTGTCATTATGAAAAATCGTAAGAAAACTTGATTTTTGGAATTTCATTTTTCAGCCATTAGTCTTAGAATTTCTTCTAGTTTCGTATGATACCCGTATTGGGTAATTTCCGGTCATTTGAAAATCTCGTATTTTGAAAAATTTTGGAAAATGTTTTCGAAAATTCTAAAAAAATTTTTTGGTCAAAGCTTTTTTAGTTTCCAGTTGAATGCAAAAAACCGTTTTGTGATATCTCATGCGGTTCGTCTGCGGTGACAAGTGAAATCTGTCGCACCTATAGAAAAAGCTACCTTAGTTTTTTCTGTCAATTTTCACATTTTTTTCTAAATTAATAAAGGTTCAAAGTATTTCAGAAATGAAGCGATCCCATGATTGGGATTCTGGAACTGAATCGATTTTGGTTCCCAAAGTTACCAAAACATCCTTTTGTGAGCCCCAATTAAAAAGTCGTATTAGCGAGCGAGACTACTCTCATCACGGTTCAAGTTCACATGCCAGAGAAATTAAAAAGGAAATTCAACAGAAAACGATCAATAAATTATTTGATGCACAAAAGCGCGCAGGTAAATATAAAGTAATAAGATTAAATTATATCTAGATCGGGCTTTATAGAAGATATTCTATGTGCACCGGGAAGTCCAATAGTCAAACTAAAAGCTTTCATGAAGTTTCTGTGGCTTTAGGAGAGTTATCGTCAGCAAAAAACATTATCCTGATTTTTTGAGCTCGTTACTAGTCAGAAAGTTACCAGAAAAAAAAAACTTTTTTAGGTATTAATTGGATTAAAAAATTTACTGTGGTATTTGTCTAAGCGGACATTTTAGTGTATTTTTGCGTTTTTTTGGCGAAAACCTGCGCTTTTTTTCAATTTTACGAAAATTTTACGTCTTATTCCGTTAAGGGCCTCGGTGCATTTTGACAGATACGGATATCCGCGGATATGGGCTCTTGATGAAAAACTTTTTACTGGGTTTATATATTCTTCTCAATATACCATCAAAATGATGTTTCATAATCCAGGCAACTTTTGTAACTACAGAATTTTCGAATTATTGCTTGTTAAGAAAATTTTGAGTTCGAATTAAACTTTCCGAATTCAACAAATTATGTGAAATTTCTAAAAAAGTTCCGAACATTATCAAAAAAATGCCTTATTTTGTGTTCAAATATTTTTTTCATTATTTGTTTGGCTACTTTAACTTTTCGTGTAGGTGACCACATATTTTTTATATGCTATTTGAAAAATCATATGACACTTTTTTGAGATTTTTGGTCGAAACTTTTTGGAAATATTTTGAAAATTTTCCTCATTTCTGGTTCAAATTTTTTAAACTAATTTTTCTGGAATCCTTAGCTGAAAATACTAGGAATGCCTACTTTCACTATATTAAAACATGTCTACGTTTTGTTTCTTCGCTCTTGTTTATACTCTGAATCATACTTTTTGAATGAAAATACGGTTTGCGCGAAATATACTTTAGCCCTCTTTAATCAAAAATTAAAAAAAATTATTCCACCGAGACTTGCCTAATTGGTAAGCCGACCCATCCACCGCGTAAAATTTAATAAATTTAACTCNGACGGACCATTCTTTCCAAAAGTTTGCCTGCACACACTGTCCTCGGTTTTTACTTCAAATTGATAGAATTTGAGATGTTTCCCTTCATACTTCATTTTCTCTTTTTTGTACTGCCCTTTTTTGCTATGTTTTTTCTTCAAATTTTCCCGCGAATAAATACATGTTATAAAAAATGACTCCAGAATTTTTTTTAGTCGTTTAAAATGATAAAATTTTGAAAATCGATTTTTTGCCATTTTTATTTAGGGACGGACCTTTTTTTCAAAAGTTTGCCAGGTCCGCTATAAGGACGGACTTTTTTTCCGAAAGTTTGCCGGTGCTCCTATAAGGACGGACGGAACGAAATAGGGTCGTCCTTATAGAGGCACGTTACTGTATAATATTGTTTAGATATTGATTAATCAAAAGAAAGTTGTAGTAATAGAAAGTTATCAAATGTTTTATTTTGAGCATTTTATAAATAAAATATTATAACTAGGGAGCGCACCAGGCCAATTTCTAAGTTTTGAACGGTTGCTGTTGAAGCAAAACGAGAAAAAAAATCTTGAGCAGAATTCAAAATAAAAAATTTTTTTTTTCAAAAATCCAATTTTTTACCGGTTAAAATCGCAATATCCTTGTAAATAAGTTAAAAATCCTTGACAAGTTACACCCTGCAGTTTAATAAAAACAAATTTTTAAATTTGGCTTTTTTCCTGTTCTCCGGGAAATTTGACACAATCTGATAAAAAATTAGACCGGGGAAGAGCGGGGAAAATGTTTTAGAAACAAATTAGAGTCCGACATTCCTACGAAATGACCAAATTTTTTTATTTTCAACAGGTAGCAAATTTTTTTGTGACTACTTCCGAAAAATCAGGTAAATGGAGTTTTGTATGCTAAAAATCGAAGTTAGTGCTCAAAATGGGCGTTTTAAAAAGTCATTTTCTGACCACTAGATGGCCAAAAAAAAATTTTTGTGCCCGGAATCGTTTTTTTCTGGGTCAACAACCCCCTTGAGGTCAAAGAATTTGTATCAACTACTGTAGTTNTCTCGTTAGTTTTACCGGTGCGCTCCCTAATTATAACCCATTGGATTAAGTAACCCATTAGATTTCTGTAATTATTTAACGCTAACAAAAAAAATTTGTTGCTTATATAATATGTTTTGAAGCTAAATATTATGGTTTCTTTTATTTTTTCTAAAAGTACTAATTTTTAAAATTTTCAATCATTTGTAATAATCAAAACCCATCATCATCTAACAGACCATCCATTCTAACTCCCCGAAATTTGTTCTTATCTGGTTCAAATTTTAACAGTAGATGTGGCTGTTCATGCTGAAAATTTGGCTTAAAATTATAGCTCTCTAGCTCCACTTTTAGAGAGAAATTTGTCTCTGTGCGTCTAAGCGGGCGTTTTTTGTGCGTCTAAGCGGACGTTTTGAAAATTTCAAAAACGTCCGCTTAGACAAATACGACAATAAATATTTAAACAATTTAGATTTATACAAAAAATTAAAAAGGGACATTATGAAAATAAACCATTACTTTTGTATAGACAGAACATAATTCTAAAATACGAATTTTGATTAAAATGTCTAAAAAAGTTTGAAATTCTTTTAATTCTCGAATTAATCTTTTTTTGAAAAAAATGAAATTATTGCTCAAATTGTTTTTCCTAGTCTTTTAGTAGGACGCAAAGACAAAAAAAATTTCCGTCCTTCTAAACAGACTCGTAAAATTTCAATGAAAACCAGAAAATAAGGCTAAAGAAAAATCATGATGACTGTTAATTTTCGAACAAAAATTTCGAAAAATATCTTAAAATTTTCATTGAAATGCAAATAATGCACATTCGAATTTATGAATAATATATTCAGTGTTTTTGAGACATAAAATTATTATATAATTTCAATCAAAGATTGTTTTTATTCGACGTTTCGCTAGAAGCCATTATCAGGTGAGAGGTTGGATGAACAGGATCGAAAGTTAATTTTTTAGCGCGAAATCAGGTTTCACATAATTAGCGAAATTTACAATTTAAAAAGTATAAAGGCATTTTTTCTGGCGGAACTTATTTTATGCAAATAATAATCAGCCTCAATAGGTACTTATTTGGTACACAGATAATCTCACTCAAATCATTTCACCCAGGCTGAAACCAGAAAAATGTATATCGAAATATATCTTAACGATTAACTAGTCCATGTGACACTTATATAGGAAACCTAACAATCTACCACAAACGAATTTTACAACATCGCCATAATAAAGATGTGTTTTACATCTTACATATTAAAATACCTGTCCAAAATAATATTGAAAAAATCAGATTGAAGATAGGTTGACCATGACGACACCATAGTCTATCCATACGAAAGTTTTTCGAAAGCCATTTTTAATTAGTAAATAAATCTACATTTCAATAGCTTCCTGAAAAACATTCGAAGGATGTTTATAACACTCCAAAAAACCGTCTCTGAATTACAGCGTTCTCACATAAAGCCTAACATTTCTAGCGTGCTGGTTATATTCCATAAACTTACATCTAAACTAAGTACCATCTTGAGGCTCGAGTTCTTAGTTCGCATAAATATAATTTTCCAAAAAAGACCTTTATACTTTTAAATATATATTCCGCTAATATTTAAACCTGATTCGCGCTAAAAAATCATACTGCGAATTCCGTTCATCCAAAACCTCTTCACACTGATAATGCGTTTAGCCGAAACGTCGAATAAAAACAATCTTTGATTGAAAATATATAATTATGAATAATAGTATTGAATTGAAGATTGAAAGGTAAAACCAACTGGTTTTTAGACTTCTAAAAATCGTTCATTTTAAATTAAATTATTTTTTTAATTTACACTCGCCTATAGTTGTTAATTTCAAGACAAAATATAGGAAAAACTCACTTTTTACAATACCTGGAAAATTCAGTCATAATTATTATTCGTTTGGTAACGCTATCGATTTAACGTTACTCGAATGAGTTCGGAGCAAAAGTTAAGAGTTTGTGAAAGTATACAATTTACTTCACCTTAAAACGCCTCTATGGATTCAAACATCAAGGAATAAAAAAATATCGAAAATTACATCTGACACCACTTATAGGTGTGAGGGGGTTAAGCTTTTTATGATGGCTATCTGAAAGCTGGGCAAATTCTGCCTTGAAAATTTTAGGCAAACCTGGGCAGCTTGGATTTTTTGGGATTATCAGTTTTCCCGCATACGCATTTTCATCAAAATTGACCAAATTTTTTTTTTCAAAATTTCAAAAATAAGTTATAAGCCTCTAAGTTCTAGCCTATAATTTATAGGCTATAACTAGGGTGCGCAGTGGTCAAAATTCTAAGTTTTAAATTAAGATAATGAGACCAAAACGGAAAAAAATACGAAGAAATAAAATGAAATATTTTTTTTATTTTTTACGGCATTTTGGCCAGGGAAAATGACGGTTAGAATATCAAATCGGCATGTGCATTTTCTCTGCAGTCTTCCGCATGGTTCTCACTATGCGCTATCTGCAACTTTTGAATAATGCCATAAAATGAAAAAATAAAATTCAAGTAACAAATAGGGGGTCCTCGAAAAAATTTTCAGTTTACAAAGTGTTCCGCCTAACCGTCGCCGTACCGCCGCCATTGTTTTCAATAATGCACCAAAATTTTTTCGAAAATTTTCGAACATTTTATTTTTCAAAAAAATCCTTGCCATAAGAAAATTAAAAAATTGAGCTTATTATGCTCAAAACAGAAATAAGTGTCGAAAATGAGGGTTTTTGAAACTCACTTTCTGAGCACTAGATGGCCCAAAAATTTTTTTTTTGCTCGGCATCGTTTTTTTCTCCCGATAGCATATACATTTTTATCGACAGTTTTAGTCTGGTCTGTAGGGTTCCCGCTGCGCACCCTGGCTATAACTTATAGTCTATAAGTTATAGACTATAACTTATATGTCTTATTTAGGCTGTGAACACTATAACCGAAACTAGGTACTAAATTTGACCGAACGCCTGATATTGATAAATTAGGCTAAAGTATGGCCACAAACAAAAAATCTGGTTCTTTAACCCTCCAAGGCATATACCCTTTTGAAAGGGTAAAGTCACTTTAAATCAGCCAAAAATGATGGAAAAATGGTCGCAGAAACTTCGCCTTCCGATACATCTTAAAATTCAACAATGTGAATCTGAAAATATTTTCTAAAATTTTTTCGGATACTGTTCAAATTTAATCACGAGTTGATTGCAAGGCCATTTTTCGCCATTCAACTTTACTTCGAAAAAAAGTAACTTTGATCAAAATTCCTGGAATTATAATCCAAAACATATCCAGTATTAGGAACGTTTTGCAGTACCCAATTGCTAAAAACAATCAGATTTTCTAGACATTATCCTGGAGCAGAAACTATTTTTCTGCATGAAATTTCACAAAAATATCCGATTCCGATATTAGTATGGAAAACTGAATGATTTGAAGCAAATAAATCAATTTGTGAAAATCCATCCAGAAGTGATACCCAGTATACCATAATTTGGCTTAATATGTACAAAATAACAAATAATTTCACTTAAATCCGAGAAAAACTAACCAATGTTTCCCTAACAAACGTGATTTTTCTCATGAAATATTTGAACT
>SCLH01000469.1:12188-40325 GCA_004367855.1 Oikopleura vanhoeffeni | reverse complement strand
TCCATAAAATTTGAACGATATAAAATGTTTTGCAGGTATTTGTGTGTAATAATACTGTATTATTTAGGAGAAATCGCAAATAACCGGTTCAAACCGAGAATTACCGGTAGAGCAAAGCCAAATAAAAAAAATTGGCCAAAGCTTTTTTTGTTTCTAGTTGAATACAAAAAACCGTTTTGTGATATCTCATGCGGTTCGTCTGTGGTGGCACATTCAAATCTGTCGCATCTAAAAAAATTACCTAACGTTTTTGTTTTTACCCTGACCTAAACCCCGTTCGTTGACTCCACATTGTTGAGATATAAGATCGGTAGTTAATTGTTTTATAATTCGCTGTGTATCTGAGAACATTTCGACTTCATTTTCGACCTTCTTCTGGTCGGTCAGAATATGGGTGATTTCGTCGGCGATGACTTGGTACGTAGTTGTATCCTTACTTTTTTGTTCGGGTAAAATAGAACCTAAAATATGAACTAATGTACCTCAATGATTAACTCAAATTTGTTTTTTGATGAAAGTAGAATTCTCGAAACGTAGTGTAGAGTTTCGGAGTACACACAAATAAACTACATTTCTAGATTACGTGCCCTTGAACCAAACTTAAACAACAACGTGCCATTAATATATTTTATTTCGCGCGAACAAGTCGAATTGGCGAAATAAAAAAGAGCCACTAAATTTTTCAAAAAAAGAGAACGGCAAACTTCCAAGTGGATATAATTTTGAAAAAGATAGTGTAACGCCGCGGTGTTAATTATAAAAGTGGTGGCCCAGGCCTTAAATCAAAATACAAAAAAAATAAAAAATAAGTCATAATCCTGAGGGAGAACTTTCTTAATCATTAATCCCGAGGGATAAAATTTAAAATATATTTATCCTGAGGGAACTATTACTATAATGTAGCTTAGTAAATTACTCCAGAGTAAAAGTTAATGATTAAAAAAAATGTATTATCAAATTAACTATATAACATGATGGTACAAATCCCAAGTGGAAAGTCAGTGTTAAAACAGGAATATAAATGTTTAATCACGAAAACATCACAATGTTAAAAACAAAAACACTGCCAAAAAAGTACGGAGGCGCTCAAGAACTAATCTAATTCGCTGCAGGAAAGGTTTAAAAAATTGAGGAACCAATTAAAAACCGGAATGGGGTCATAAGACACGGTGAATATCAGGGTCACCCCAAAAAAACCGAAATCTTGCTCATTGTAAAAACAATTCCAAATTAACCAGTCGAAAACTAGAAAAATTATTAAAAACTTAATTTAAAAATTGGTAATGATAAAAACTAACCACTCCCATATCGGGAGGGTGATAAGAGAAAATGAGGTCAATCCTAGTGAAAAAGTCATGGAATTACTCCGAGTATCAAACTTCAAGAAATTGATGGAGATAGTGGCCAATTCACAGAATGCGGGGAAAGCCCTTAACGACTCATTCATCCCGCTAAGTAAGTAATGGGGTAAAATATGAGCATTAGAAATAAAATTTATAATAAACCAAGTGGAAAATAATATTATTAAAATGAGATTATACTCGTTTAAAAATAGTATAATTAAAACAGAATTATTAAATAATCTGTTTAATTTATGAAGGGAAAAAAATAATAATTATTGTATGAAAAAATGAATAATTATTTCAAAATAAAAGGAAAAAGAATATTGATTCCAAGTGGAAATATTAAAATATTTAGCTTAATTATTTTTCTATAAAGTAAATAGATCATTAAATATAAAATTGCAAAATTATTACAAATTTAGAATTTAATAAAGCAATGATTAAACCATCTTTTTAACCCCCAATGCTTTGAAAGAAGACAATTCATGGCAAAATTTCTAAAAAGTAATCACATACTTACGAAAATCCTAACACAAAAATAATTATAGTGAAGGAAAATACGGACAAATTGCTAATAAAAATATTTAGGAATCCGCGAATCCCGCAAAATAATGGCTTTCGCCCTAGTTGAATCTAGTACCCCAAGTGGATTAGGACAAATGTTCAAAGACGCCGATGGGATGAACGCCCATAAACTGCTCCAGACACTTACCGATTATGGAATCCCGTCCAAAATTATAGTCAAAAATAATTTTGGAAAAATTCTCTTTGAGTGGTCCATCATTTGGTCATTAGAAACCACGAGAAGACAGGGAAAAGATATAATCCGGTCATTATTAAACCAAGTGGAAATGACGGACAATTATGAAATGTTCATAATAAGTGCATGGGAACAAAGATTAGAAAAGGGAGAAAAAGTCAAAAAGCACGTCGCTTTTGACTTAGACGATTCATATCAGAACGGTAGAATCAAAGTAAACGAATTTCTGAAGAGATGGAGAATAATCCAGAAATACAATTACAGAGCACCGGATTCTATTAAATACGATGAAATCCGGGAAAAATTAGAAAAATGCGATGAGGAGTACAAAGAAAAAGCATTCTTTGGAAACCTTCAGGAATGGTTCTGAAATTTATAGAATGACTATCATGAATTATAATGACCAGTATTTAGAAATCCAAGTGGAAAAAAACATAACATAATTTAGTAAAATGTAATATAATACAGACACCATAATGGAAACATATAAAAATTTCATACATTTAAAAATATAGTAAATCGAATAAGTGACAAATCTTAAACAAGATCTATGTAGTGATTATGGTTCCCCTCGTGGATTAATAATTTACAAAATATCGTACAAATAAGTCTAAAATGTAAAAATACAGATTAGACTTAAAATCAAAAATTTATAAACCAAAATCAGACAGAAAAAGGACAAATTGTTCAAATGGAAGTAGTCACGTGGACTAGTCATCAAGTAAAGGTGAATTCTCTGATGAATGATATGCCTGAAACTGCGTCATATGTCAAAAACAGAAAACAGGTCCCACTCCACTTGGAAAACGAGAACGGCGACAAATTCGAATGTGATTTTGTACTAGAAGGTACAAAACCAGCGGAAGCGACATTAAAATTAATGGAGGAACTGTCAGAGTGCCGGACAAATCTTAACGACATGTATAATGACGATATCAACGTCGAGGGCACAATTATGAAAGTAATAAGAATGGTAAATAATTTTAAAATTTTTCTTTGTGACATATAAAAATTCCAAGTGGATAAATTGCATGATCTTAAAAAAAGTGCACACTTAAGCAACCTCTCATATAGAGCCCCATAATGAAATTTAAAAAAATTGTTTTAGATGAATTGGGACACGGTAATACTGGCAAGCGCGATTGTGATCTTGAGAGATCCAGACATCAAGAAAGGAATACTGTCAATTAGTGACAAGCACATACAGTCACACATCTTCATCGATAAAACGATCAAGATGGCGGTAATTGTCGCATTAGAAATCTTGGACGAGATTCGAGATGATCAGGGCAGAACATATCATAACAAGGATTTTATGACAAATATGATGCCATCGCAAATTTCTGGAATCCTAACAAATTTGTTGAATAAACAATTCAAAACAACGAACAGGCTCAGAAAAGATTTCGATAAATTGGCCGAGTACGTAGGCTGGGAAAAAGAGGATTTGGCGTGTTTAGTTATAATTCACCCAAATATTATACAAAATAAGGATGAAAATTCCGCCATAATTTGGAGGGAAATGCGTCACATGCTAGTTTACTACATAGAAAACTTCTTAAATGATCCACTTGGAACAGTCACGAAAGAAACATTCCTGTTAAATTCGAGAGTAGCGGCAAAAATCATGTCGGGAACCGAAATGTTTGCCATGAATGAGGATTTAGAAGAAAAATCATCGGAAATAAATCCTCTCAGAGAAAATTTAAGAAACGCGAACCAAAAGTGGATCGAGCTAAATGTGACACGTACGGTAGGTTTCAGAGCGGAATTGCCAAGTGGAAAAGTAATCGAACAAATCCGAAAAATAAACGAATTAGAAAAAATATTTGACGGCTTTATTAAAAACCCAGAAGAGGCAGAAAAAATGAATAAATACCTCATTGGAATCCATAATGTTTTGATCCCTACGAATGCCAACCGAATGAAAATGGTGTTAGCCAAATGCAGAGACGAAATTCACGGCAATTTTGAATACAGCAAATCCAACAATACGATTAAAATTGACGGTGTCAAACTGAAAACGTCCGTTTTAAAACAAATCCAAGTGGAAGTCGAGTCACAGATAAAAACGAAAGCATTAGAAAAACTAAATTCGAACGCATGGAGATCAACTGAAATTCAAAGAATTAAGGACATTATGACAAGAACGGTCGATATGGACGCAAAGCATTTAATGATACTGTACGACCTAATCCAACCACGTGGATGCAAACATAAAATTAAAATGGTCAATCCTTATGGTTACCACCGGGTCTGTGGTTATACTGACAGAGCAGAAGGCAAAAAATTGTTAAAATGCAAAACGTTAATCCAAAACGATTTGCAGCATTGCCAGATGCATGAAGTAATTAAAAAATCGACTTCATCTGTCGTTAATCAAAATGAAGATCCTGGTATCGAATTCCCAATCATTTTTGGCCAAGGAAAAGTATTAATGGTAAAACCCAGAAAGAAAGCTACAGAAATACATTTCGTACCTGAACAAGAAACGACTACGCGTTTAGAAGCCACGGCCAACTTTAATCAAAATTGGAACGAACAGAAAGACCTGATTCGTAGGGCTTACATCCACTTGGAAATGTATTGGCAAAAATACAAACCAGAAAGTGTAGGGGAAAAAATTATTATGGAATATAATAATAAATTTAAAGAGGTCGACGGAAACCTCTATTTTGAAATGTTGAATATGATGGAACGAGTGAAAATGCACTTCAAAATCACCACGTGGAAAAACATTGACGTCCTTGTAGAATGGAGTTTCGTAGATGCCTTTTTGAACGAAATCATGGCAAAAAATGTATCACAAGGACAGTTAGAAGGGGGAGAAGAACGTTTTGATTGGCCTAGAAGCCTAAAAAACAGAGATGCCCCAGACGGAATTGCAAATGTTAACAGAAAATCAATTTTGTTAAGACAGTTAGAACCAGTTGGGGCAGGGATCTCACACCCAGTTACATCGGCGGCTACATCACACGTACAGGGTTTTGTGGGTGAAATCGATACGATACCAAATGCAAAATATTCGATGACAATCCTGATGGACCATTTTACCATGGCACCAGATGCAAAAATAAGAAATGGGAATTGTGACTCATTTAGTCATAACGACGGTTACGTTCATAACCAAGGTTTAGCAAAATTACTTTGCTTTCAAATATTTGATCCAAGTGGAAATGCGACCGAAATTGATTATGATGAATGGGCGGGATCGTTTAACGGCAACAAGTTTTTCGAGTCGCAAAACATCCCAGAAAATCAGAGGAAAAAATTCCTGATGAACGCAATAACCTTTGTAGGACTTCGGGTATCAAGATATGATACCGAATTAAACTTACAGAAAGCCCTGGACGGACAAATAAACAAAAATGTGGACAGTCTAATCCAGGGAAAAATGCTGGCAAAGGAAATGCGAGTTCTAGCAAAATTGGCAGAAGAGCTCGAATTATGTGGGACAAACACAATAATTTACTTCACAGGAAAAATCCAATTGGGGCAATTTTTAAGAAGTTTTGACTTGATGAATCGCCTCGTCCCAAACATATTAGACGGTAATTAATTAAAATTTGAATGGGTTAATATACGAGCAACATAAATAATTGTAGTAAACATAAAAATACTAAGAAAAAATACAGTATATTATGATTACTAAATGAAATAAATATGATTTAAAAATGATGTTTCCCACTTGGATAAATACTAAAAATATTAAATATAAAATTAAGATTGGTCACTGGAAAAAATCATGACATACCCGATTGTATACAATGAGTTATTTTTCATACAAAAGGAAAATATGTCACCAATTGGAAAAAGATTCGTGGCACCAGTCGTGATTTACTCCCCAATCAGAAAGACAGGGCGACCCTTTGAAACAGAATGTGATTACATTCAGATGACCGTCCTTAAAGGAAACATTGCGGAAAATGTACATATGTGGGAAGGACTGGTCCATAAAAATAGAATGGGTGGAATCTCTAATATTTGGGATAGATTGGCCACCATAGGAAACCTGAAAGGTTCTTATCTCCACTTGGAAGAACGTAAAATCAGCAAATGGGGAGACTATTGCTTCAATAACGGCTTTAGAGCGACAAATGCCGGGGCCATTACGCATCATAGAAAAAGATTCTATGTCGCAGATGCATTATTAAAGCAAGAGGGTGGAACTAAGAATAGTCACCAAATGCGGGTACTAGTACCAAAAGATTTAAATGGCGGAGGAAAAAATGCGAAAGAAGAACTGTATATGAATACAGAAAGGCCAGATACAATGGCAGTCCTTACAGGATATGACGATCCTAATGGAGAAAAAAATGCCAAAGAGAACATGGCAGAGTTTGGGGCAAAATTCCTGTCGTACTTAAAAAACACAAAATCAATCGATTATGTGGGTACGCTACCAATTTGGGCATTAGGTATGAGAATCAGAATGAAATCACAGCCGGTGACAAATTCTGTGATGAAGCCGTATAATAATATTATATGCTTTAAAAACCCAAGTGGAAATGTCACTGGCGAAGTCCCATACGAAAGATCAGGGGAAATTGCGAAAAAACGTGTGCAAAGATTGAACACAGTAGGTCCAAACTGGGCAACGGAAATGAAATCGATGGATTCGATAAAAGTAAATGAAGAATTACTTAGAAAGGGCCCGGACACACAAAATTGGACAAATCACCGAGAGTCAGTCATGAATGAAAAATGCATGGAATCTGAAAATCTGATGATATCGGAAATCAGCCTAGTGAGAGGTAATAAAAATAAGTTTCTCATTTAAGGACGCATTTCTCGGCGCCTGCAGTTTTGTCCACGTAAACACTTCCACTTGGATTATTGTCCTACTTTGGTCAAAAAATTGCTCAAAAATGTTTTTCACCAATAAAAGTTTAATTTTTTATCAAAAATTGATATCTTATAATTATTCTATAAGAAGTATACGCTTCAAACCATGTCAAGTTACCCTTAAAAATGAAGGGGTAGATAGCGCAGGGGTAAAAACCTTCGGGTAAGCGCACCACCACGGGTTCAAGCCCCAGCGAAAGCAAAGATCTTGAAATATAAAACAGTAATAAATAGGTCTAAAATAGGACCAAAAACGCCATAAGAGGCATAAAAATAAAATTCTGCCCCTATTTTTGTTTTACATATCTGCAAGGGAAATCACAATCATTTATTAAAAGTGGTTTATGGACATTTAAAAATTAAGATAAAGGATTTTATCATAATAAAAAATACGTTTATCAAAAAATTAAAAATGGCACATAGAAAATAAATTATAAAAAGGTTAATAAAATTTATTTAGAAACTGCGAAACGTGAAAGAGAACGTACCCATATGGAAAGGAAAATAAAGAGGGTCAAATTGCAGTTTGAAAGAGAATCCAAGGTGGCATACAGTCACATGGAAAAATGGTTAGGTAGAGGAGCTACCTTTGTTCCCACGTGGATGGCAAATAATATTGCATTCAAAAATGAATTGGCCCAAATAAAGAACGGACAACAATATTTTTTGATGTTGAAAAAATATGGTCGCCAGTTTGTCCTAAATCAATCACAGTGTCGGAGTCTGATGAACTCAATAAATGAGAGAAAAGAAAAAACCGATAAACTGACAAAGGTAAAAATTTAAAACAATATTCATCATGCTAAAAATGCATTATAAATTCAAAAAAAAAAAAAATAAGGATAGGAAAAAATTGTATTTAAAATTTGATAACAAAGAAAATTATATATCATTATAAAATGAAAAATTCAGATCATAACCGAATTTTGGACTGAGGCGACGTCTATCCGATATTTTCAAAATGAAAATTGGGCGGAAGAGATGAACAACAACCCCCTAGAAATTTGGGGAGGACTATGCCCTAACGATCACCCAGCCAACAAAAAGCTAGAGATCAAGCAAGAAATAATTGTTATCGATTAGAAAATCCAAGTGGAATGTAAATATATTTAAAAAAAACTGCCTTTACAAAAATTTAAAACTGCCCTTTTCCTCAAAAACACTGATAATACTTGTAGAATTAAAAAGTTCAAAATAAAGAAGTAGAATTCTAGCATTAAACAAAATGATTAATTAGCAAAAGTTACTGGCATAAATTTACTTTAAAGAAAACTAAAGTAAAAGTGGTTGAGGTGAAATACGCAAAAGCAGGTGTTTAATGTGGTCGAGGTCAATCATAAAAATAATAGTGGTTAAAATAAAATTAGTTATTAAAAAACAAAAAAATTAAAAATAAATAATGTAAATTAAAAACTGTTGTTGAAAAATTAGTCTCTAGATTTTTGATAATGGAACGAACCAGTATACCGGACAAAAATTAATTTAAGCCAATTAAAAGTCGAATAAAATAAATTTCTAGAATAACTAAAGACTTCAAAAATCAAAAAATATAGTTCAGTAGATCTGAGACCTTCGCAAGGACGGTCCAAGTGGAATAAATTGGGAATTAAAATTAAAAAATTTTTTCGGAATAAAAAATTTCTAAAGCAGGATGCCGCAAAAGAGAAAGAATGACGAGGTTAGCTAAACCGTTTTTGCCTATTAAACCTTAGAGTTTTGGGCAAGTAACGGGGAATCAGTAGATTATGTTGTCATTGTTTGTCTTTTTACGCTAGCGCTTTAGAAAAACAAAAAATGGTTCATTAAGAAAATAGGAAAAATTAGGAAAATTTTAATAAATCATTATTAAAATAGGTACGAATTAAAAGAAAAAAGGTTACGGCAAAAGAGGCAAAAATTGAAAGTGAGGCTTTTGAAGCCATTTTTGGACAGGGAGCGGAAACATACGAGCACCCAGTTGGATCACCGGTAAAGGTTAATAACACACCGGGACCAACACCAGAAGGTTCGGATAACGAAAACTCAACAACACCACCAGATAAGGAGGTGGAGCTAGGTGTTTTGGAAATTGACATGAGCCAAGAACAGGAAATTGAAAAGGTAAACATTATTTTAATAAGAAAATAATACAGTCCTTATAATGGTAATTGAATATTAAAAATCCCTTTAAGAATCCTTTGGAAGGAAGCTTTATACCGGAGATAGCGCAGATACAAGCAAATCAGCAAAACCATAAATCTGATACCACGTGGACACAGTTTATGGCAGAGTTTCGAAATGCCCAAACATTCCTAGTCAAGGACACTATTCGTAATTTTCTGTTGTCAAGAGGACTTAAACAACAGGCGGAATTAATCCAAGTGGAAACGGTCCTTGACGAAAAAGACGAAAAAATAATGGCGCTATTAAACATCCCGTCCGAAAGGGAACTGGACGAAAAAATAATGGCCAAAGTAAATCGTAGACTGTCGGCCATGGCAACAAAAGTTTCGGTAGAGGGAAACTCAAATGATTTAAAATCATTCGAAAAATTAGTAGACCAAAAACTCGAGCATTTTCATAGAGCTCTGTCAACGGATATTGACAAAGTCAAAATTACTCAACACCAATCCGGGGTCGAGAAAGTAGAAGTGATAAGACTCATTAAGGAGGCTAGAGTTTTGTTTGTCAGTGACGCTAAGAAACTGATTGACGATAAATTTCCACTTGGATATGACGCTACGCTGTTAGAAATTGTAAAAAAACAGGGTAATCTGACCGAAATAGAAATTTATAAATGTCGGGCGGCAATACTCAAATACAGTTCAGAAACCACTACTGCGGTTTTAACAGCAGTATTGGGGTATGCCGGCCGAGATAAAACAATGCCTGTAGAAATAGAAAGCGAATTCCTAAAATTCTTCATTACACCCTTAACGATATCATCTCCAAATTCTAGATACTCACAGCATTTAATGATGGCTACCATCCAAACAGCCTGGGTTAACTTAACATCTAACTTGGTAAACCCGGGCAATATGTCTAGCGGTGTTGTAATATCACATTGTAAAACAATTTACTGGGCTGGCCAGGACATAGGAGCAGGAGATTTCAAATTTGTTGATACGATTAGAAATTTAGTCCATAGAATATCAGTATCAAATTCTGATCAATTGACAAATTTGAAATTTATTTCTGAGTTACAAAAATTAATTCCAGGGAACTACACGGATAATTGGTCATATAACCCTATACCAAATCCAGCATTAATGAGTAAAACAAGTAGAAACTGGTCAACATTGAAATTAAGTAGACAAGTAGTTCGCAGTTATGTTGATATAGGGCTAGTAGGTGATGACCTAAGTACTATTAAGTCACGCCAATGCTTCCCACTTCCATATGGAAATGACATATCCCATAGGGAACCAATTGAAAAAACTAGTGAGGATCTAGAATCTGGGGATACAGGGTTTTTCAACCAAAACATTAAAGGTTATTATTAGGTAATAAAAACGAAATGGAGTCAACCGAGAGATTCAGAACAGATTCCTCGCCAAAACTTTTTAATGATTCATCCACGGGCTCGATTAGTTCGGGCCGAAGTGAACAATCATCAATTAGCGCTACTGAAATTTCTAAAAGTCCGATTAAACTTAGCATAAATGACCTTTTCGCTAAAATAAATGAGGAAAAAACTACCATGAAAAAGGAAGCTTGTGTGACGGAGAGTCTATCGGACTTTCTTAAATGGTCAGTAGCGTTAAAAACAAAGGGAAAAAAATAATTAAGTTAAAAACTGCAAAAATATTATTGGAAACTCTGCATAAATTAGGGAAATTAAAAAATTTTGTTAATAACTTGTCCTTATAATTTAGAGTAATCATAATATGGAAATCACGCCTTTTACGTTTAATAAGCTCCTGGAGGTACATAAGGCAATTGACGAAATCAAACGTTCAATTGAGGAGATTAAAAGAAATCAAAAACAATGTAATCAAAAGTTAGGAGCCCTCAAAAACCGAGTAGATACTAGATTGGCGAGGTAAATATAAATATCAATATCTATATTTCTATGATTAAAAGCATCCAAGTGGAAGAAAATAATAATAAAAGTCCAAGAAAAAATATAACTAATTATAAAAATTAAGACCACATTACAAACCTGAAAAATTTCGAGGTTTCAATGGATATGGCAAAGGCCATAATCAAAAAGGCCAGGGTAGACGAGAGGTACGATCGTTGGAACGTGACTTTGCAAAAATGCGCAGCCGAGAAAGCGCAGAAAACAGAGCTATCCGTGAACCATGTTTTGAACTTGACCCAGCACAAATGGAGTGTAACAAGAACAAAAAATTGGTTAAAAAGGAGTAACCCTACCCAAGTGGAATCTTGACTGTAATTGAGAATAAATTATTCTGTTACAAATCAGATAAATTAAGTGTATTAAAAATTTTTTATCTATTTTTAGAAGGTTAAAAGTCGCAGCGGTATGAATCAGCGCGATATTCCAGAAGATTGGCAATACCAACCAAGACCATTTCCACGTTCCCCTGATATGGAAAGTGAGTTGCTACCTAGACAACCGGTGTACAGACCACATATCCCTAACATTGATAATATGGTGGTAACACCAGACCCATGGGGAATGGAGGTACAAGATAGACACCCGTCTATCTCCACCAAACCGGTATTCATTAGTAAAATGAAAAACTTGATGAAATGGGCCAACTATTTAGGTGTCCATCATAGAGTCATTATGACCATCAGGGACAGAATGAACGCCCTGGCAATAATGCTAGAAACTAGAGGCCCAGTAACCCCAACGAGCGAAATTAAACTGTTCGCATCGTTTATAAATAATAACTGGCCCCGATCAATTCCACGTGGACAGGACGGTAATAAAAAAATACCAACTGGGGCCAGAAGTAGGGCAGTTATAAGGACTTATCAAATTATTATAGATGAGGACTTATCTGCATCAGCAGGAATGATAGGCCTAAATAGATGGACAACCCGTAGGTCAAAGTTTGACACCTTCTCCAAATTTGCCTTTTTGATTAATCAATTAGCAAGAGAGATTGGTCCCCCCGCGTATGCATGGGTAAAAAACCTCCAACTTAAATTGGATAGAGTGCTAAGCATGAGGGCTTTCACTTTTCACCCGGAAATTATTAATGATTACACTTGTAATTTTAACGAATGGGTAGCGGAAATGATGGCTGTTGAGCCAGTCTATAAAAATGTTAGAGGGGTTATGGTAGAAATCACCCCTAGACTGGTCGCTATTTCAGAGGAGGAACATGTAGCCTTAATGGATAAGCGAGAAGCTATGGATGATTTTCCACCTCTGATAGGTCCAGGGGTAGACTCCGACAGCAGTGACACTGACAGTGAGGTATCAGTAGGTGGACAATTAAGTGTGAGCTCACACGAAACATCGTCCGGCGTTTGGTCGGGATCAAGTGACATAGCAATGGGAAATTGAGAAACATTTATGTAAAAACATTTCATTAAAACCAATTTACTTCAAAAAATAACTCTGTATTTATCCAAGTGGAATGTTAATAAAAACACCGCTAAAATAGAAATTAAAAGTGTCTAGTTAATTTATGCATATATATAGCAGTGTTAAAAAATCAAAATTTTTAGAATGTCAAAAAATGAAAAATGGGGCTGGCAAGATGTAGATAAAAGCGTCCAAAAAGCGGTAGATAATGGACAAATACACTACAAAACATTCAACAATACACCCAAAGCGGATATAAAAGCGGTAACGTTTAGTGGTAAAGAGTATAAAAAACCACGTAATTTTTTAGATTGGCGTAATTATAGTTTTAATTTGTTAGAAAGATTTGACGACGTTATACTAGGATTAGAAAAACCATCGTGGGACAATTTATGTTTTAGGGATGAAACCGATTTTAAGGCAGGATCATTCAGCCTTTACAGCGACATATGGATAATTTTAATTAATAGTCTACCAGACAAACAAACAAAATTTATTGCTTATAACCATATATGTAAAGGAATAAGTATAATTAATAACCAAAAGGACATTAATATGCAAAATGCATTAACATACACAAGAGCAAAAGAAAAATTTAAAATTTGTACAAAAAAAGTAGCACATGAACAAAATCTAAAAATGTATGAAAAAATGTTAATAAAGGGCAAATTCCAAGTGGAAATATCAGGTAATTACTGTGAAAGGATAGGTTTTTACCCGGTAATGGTAAAGAAAATAGAGGGCTCGTTGGTTAAAAAACCATTTTTTCAACCCAACTCGGAATATTTATTAGAAAACCCGCAAATCATAACAGACCAAATTATTAAATGGATTCATAGTGGGGCAATGGAATTAGTAGGACCAATGAATTTAGTAAAATCATTACTCAGAACGAGCCTTGTCTTGGTATTTAATGAAAATTCATTAAAATATAGGGTCTGTTATGATGGAGGGTGCCTAAAACTTACAGAGGACTATTCAGTCCCATGCCACTTGGATACGGTAACTGACGCATTGTTATTTTTGGAAAAAAATGACTATATGACGAAGTTTGATGATTGTTCGGGTTTTTTACAGACACATCTGGACCCACAATCAACAAACTTGACGCATATACGTTGGGGCCAATTTATATTCAGATATTTTGGCGCTGCATTCGGGATCCCTAGGATCCCGGGAGATTTTCAGCTCCTAAATTCATGCGCGGTTAGTTTTTTAAGGTGTTACGGCGTCCCTATAAGCTTATACTTGGACGATCGTTTAGTCATAGAAAAAAACTTGACTAAAGCCGAATTAGTTGAAATAAATGAAGGAAAAAGAGCCCCTAGAAATGCATTTTTAACCACCATGATTATAATAGCATCAGGTGGTTTTATAAGTAGAAAAAAGTCAACTCCTAAATGTAGTAGAGTCATAGAATTCTTAGGTTTCAAAATAGATACGGAAAACGAGACTATCTCAATTCCCCAGAAAAAATGGGATAAATTCCAAGTGGAACTAAATGAAGTATTTAATGCCGAAACAATTCCCTTTAAAATATTAGAAAAAATTAGAGGCAAAATGTGCTCTTTCGCCATAGTAATATTAAATTTAAGACTATACATACGACGGGTGACGGAAGTGTTAACAATAGCAGAAAAAAACGGTGATTTAGATATTACAATAGACCAAAGACTCAAGGATGACTTAAAATTTTGGATCAGTAATGATATAAGACATATAAGGACAGAACGGCCATGGGTTGAGAAACAGTCAGTTTTAATAGATAAAAACATCTATAGAATTTGGACTGACGCCAGTGACAGTGCAGCAGGATATGTTGATCATGACGGTCATGTCCGGACTATATATTTTAACCAAGTGGAAATGTCCATGGGTATAGTCATGAAAGAGGCCTTAGCCATATTAAGATATCTAGAATTTAACAAAAAATCCATGAGCAATAAAAGAATACTTTTCTACTGTGACAACGAGGGAGTTGTCAGTAGTTTTTACCACGGTAGCAAAAATAGCAACTTAAATGATATACTAAGAACAATAAATATAATTGCAATTAACAATAATATGGTATTAGCTATTTTTTGGGTTAGCACACACATCCAAAAGGCCGATGCAGCTAGTAGGACAATAGACCTTAAAGAGGAAATTTTGAGTGATAAAGCTTACGAATTAGTCACAGAAACGTTAAAACCTACAGTGGATTGTATGGCAACCAGTGCTAATTCAAAATGTATTAAATATATATCCCGGTTCCATGAGGATATGGCAATAGGAAAAAATTTCTTAACTACAATTCCAAGTGGAAATGAAATACTATATTGTTTCCCACCAAAAACTTTAGCTAACATAGCAGCAAAACATATCTTTTCGTTAGAAAATAAATTCATATTTATTTTCCACGTGATGCAAGAAATGCCATTTTTTATATCATTTAAACCAAAAAATTCTACACTGATGCGAATAGACGACAAATGTGCAGTAGCTTCACTGGTCCCATGTAAAAAAAGAGATAAATATAATGATTGGTACACACCAAATGATAAAATGAAAGCCTTATATGCATTAATTAGATACTGACATTATTTACTGAACCCAATAAGTCGAATAAGTTATATAAAAATTACAATAAAATTATATATTTAGAATGATCATTGACACACCAATCACTAATTACTTTGATCTATCGCTATTCCCAAACGAAATCAGGGCGCTAAAAGGTGAAAAGTATGTATTGGGAAACTCGGACCTACCAACGATAGTTAAACCAAGTGGAATTGAGTTAAACAAGGCGACGTTTGATGCGAAATACGCAAAAGACCGGCGCTTGAGTAGAAGATCATTTAAAACAATTAGTACTGGATTAAAATTAATTAATGTTGTCATACTTGACCATAGTTTTGGTTCAATTGAACTAAAAAATTCTATACAAATTCTAGTATCAGGACTAGAATCTTTGGGAGGAAATAATGATAAAATAGGTTTTGAAAATGAGTCATTATGCAAAATTAGAGGCATTAAAATGTGGATAACTCGTGCAAAAAGATATAAATCTTTATTTAAACTTTATGAAGCACTAAATGTCATGAGGGCAGAATTACCAAGGCTTAAATTTGAAATAACATTTTTAATGAAAAATATTTATGATCTGTTAGTTGGAAAACACATTTCTGAAATTAATACGGAAAATTGGACCAAAATTATGATGGAAAAACCATATACAATCTAAAAATAAATCTGTAAAAACATGTATTTAGTAACAAAATTAAAAAATTAATATAACCATTTTAGAATGTTACCTTTAGATGTACTATCTTATTATTTCGTACGTTTCTCAGTGATAGAGAGCGTAGTAATCAATGCGATTATGAATAAAGAGCATAATTTCCAAGTGGATAGTTTTGACATTTCGAATGAAAAAGGAAAATTAGAATTGCGCAAAGGGCTAACAAAATCAAAAAAGTTTGACGAAAGCGAAATTGAAGAACTAATGAAGTTCAAACAGAAATATTAAACAAAAAGTCTTAAAAAATTAAAAATATTGTATAAAACGTTAACAAATTTTTTGTTAAATATAATAACAACTCAAAACTATAATGCATCATAATTTAGATTGAAAACGGAAATGACGGATAATTTGAAATTCCAATTGGAAACGGAAACCTACAATAATATGGCAACGAACCCGTTAGCTGCGCTGATGAAAAGAGGTAGAGAGATAGATAATCATTACCTTATTCCAACGGGGAAAGAGAGTTATGAGGATAGTTTGAAAGAACTAGAAACGGGCTCTCTTAGCTCGAGGTATTCATCATATATGTCCGATCTAAAAATAATCAGAAAAGATTTATCTGAAGCCCATGTTAAGTTTTTAACCGCTAGGAGAGATGAAGAGCAAGCTGAAAATATGCGCTCCGATTACCACCGAATGTTTCAACGTAATAAAGATGGTCTAACCATGACCACAGCGGAAAAAAATTTAATAAATGATACAACGCCAGAATTAATGGACGCGTATCTAAGTGAATTTAAGGTAAAACGTGAAAAAACCCAAGTGGAAAAAACACGTTTATCTGATTTAGTAGAAAATATGGAGGGTAAGGCAACCAATTTACGTACAAAGTACGGGGCTAGTGTCATATTTGAAGATGAACACGGTAGATTTAGACGAAAATTTACGTCTGCGGCCGCCGGGGTTATCCAACCTAATAAACGTAGCCAACAAGAAGTTGCGTTAGTCCTAGTGAGTAGATTTACCACTGATAAACTTCTTAAACTTGACTTTGAAAAAGGTCTAAGTTTGGTGAAGGAATATCGGGACACATGGGTTGTAACCCATGATATGAACTCATTATTTTCACTAATTGCAAATAATATGGAGTCTAGCAAAAACACTATGGACAGATTGAGCATGGCGAAGATGGTTTACGAAGGTTTGAATAGAGAACGTCAAACAGATTTTAATCGTACCATAGCCACGCTCATGTCCGTAGCTGAAAATGCTAAGGAAATGAAAAAACCCGCCCTTAAATTTAATAGAGACAAGGTAGAAGCCGCCAAAAAAGCTAAGGAAATAAAAATCCCAGTTAAGCAAAAAATGCCACGAGGTAATTTGACCCCTAGGGGTCGCGGCAGAGGCCGAGGCGGTAATAATAGAGGGCGAGGTCAAAAACGGAAACATTATAATGATTATTACGAAAGGGATAATCGATATGAACCTCGAGATACCCAATATGACCATACCGAACCAAAAACTATCAAACCAGAATATCATGGAGATAAACCATCTGGTGGCGGAGGAGATGGCTTCAGAGGTAGAGGCCGAGGAGGATATAGAGGAGCAAGAGGAGCTCCAAAATATTAAACCAGCAAATTATTTCCAAGTGGATTGACACCATAGTCATAACGAAGCCAATTATAAAAAACAAACCAATTATAAAAATACTGAATACCATAATACATATTTATATTTTAAATTATTTAACTGAATACTATTAAAATGCATTAATAAGCAAACAATTAACATTAATACATTAAGAATGAATTCGGTGATATACTCGCAAACTCGACATTTGGTATTAGTAATAATTGGAAATTGTGTCCGAAAAGATGATGATTTCGACATCAACCCATTAATGAAATTACTTCGAAAAAATGCGTAAGTAATCAAAATGAGAAAATAAAAATCACAATAATAAAATAAAAATGTTAAGACCAAAAAATGAAAAATCCAAAATCACGAAGATATTCAGAGATGAAAAAAATTGGCTCCAGAAAAATGGATGGTATCTATCCATAATAGAAATGTTATCAGCGGACAAAGACGAATTTAAAAACATTTTGGGCCAATAATTAAAAAAGATTATTTTTATATGCATTAAAATATAATCCAAGTGGAAATATATAGCTTACTAATTAAGAAAAATTAATTTAGAATGAGTAAACTGTTAAGAAACAATGGAATCGAAAATACACTCGAAATTATACAAAAGTATTTGCGAGACACGGATAAGAAAAGCTTAACCGTGGAAACAGCATTACTATGCTTTAAAAAATGGGTTAAGTATAAAGCAAAACATATCACCCTTAGGCCTTATCTACTAAATAATATGCAATACTGGTTCTTACAAACAGTTAAAGACATAGGAATAGCAAATAAAACAATCAGTATATTTAAAAAATTACTCAAAAAGTTGACCAATAAAATTGCTAAAAAATTATTTAATAAAAAACTACACACTACCAAAAGGGCTGAGCTTTTTAATATGATCCAAATAGAAAAAATTTCATCACTTTTGTGGAAAGGAAACAAAATTAGTAAAGCGGCATCTATCCTCCTGAAAATTACATTCTTGACGGGAGCACGATGCGGAGATCTGCGAAATGTATTTTGGGATGACACCAAAATAGAAATAAACTATTCGGGTGCATACGTAATTTTACCTATGAGATCGTCAAAAACAAATCCCAGAGCCTTAAAAAAGGAATATATAACAATCAAAACGTATAAAAGATCCAAGTGGAATATAATTGATATGTTATTTAAGTACAAAAATTATTTAGTAAAAAATAATTTAGAGACAAAACGAATTTTTCCAGACAAGCCAACAAGGTCTGACGCATATTATTTTGATAAATGTAGAAAGGCACTAAAATATGACAAAAAACTATCCGGTCACTCAGGCAGAAATAGTACCATTAAAAGACTATTACTGGCTGGGGTACCATCGGAGAGTATATGTGTCCAATTGCATTGGAAACGGAACAGTGAGATGGTATTCAAATACCGGGACGTCTTAATGGAAACGACCGAGATAGGAGCCCCTTATGCTTTAGAGGCTTATGACGAGAAAAATAACTTCAATATATAATAAACATATACCTATTATAAAACCAATATTATAATAATATTATTTAGACTGATATAAGATAAAGCGTGACTCATGAAGATATTGAAAAGAAGTCGAGAAGCAAAAAACTCACGATTAGCTTTGATTAGGTAAGAAAAACATATTAAAATGAAAATATAATAATAGTTAAAAAAATATTAAGAAATGCCCACATGGAAAAGGACAAAAGAGACGAAATTAAAATGCAAAAAACCAATCAATTATTTCAAGTTTTGCAAGATGTAGAGAACTTTTTAAAATTGCATATAGTTGATGCCTGTCCTTTACTACTGAGGGAAAAATTAAGATTCTTACATAGAATCTTATCACCAGGGAAATCGAAAAGTAATATAAGGGGAATATTAACTTATTACACTAGGTGGACAAAAGTTAAAATTTTGAGCAAAATCATAGATGTGGTAGGATTTTTATGTAAATCAAATCTGAAACGGGACAACCTCGTCTCCGAGCCATATATTTATAAGGACAAAATCTTATCAATAATCGACATAGTACCTTTTCGAGAGCTACCAGTCAAAAGACTAGAAATAAAACAAGAATAAGAGAAATTCCAAGTGGAAAAAATCATTAATACTTCAGTTATCACTGCAATATAACCAATATAGACTATAATATTTCGATAAAATAAAATTATAGAATGTCCACGGTAGAAGGCGATAAATCGGTTAAAAGTAACGAAAGACAAAGTAAAATGCTACAAAATCCTATATTTCATTATATAATGAAGGAATTTTTGGAATCAACAAACCAAAATCCAAGTGGACAAGCATTAAAAATCATGGACGAAGCTGTTAAATCAGTCCATGGATCCATGAGATCACCATATGGAAAATTAGAGATGGCTGTACGAAATCTTGAAAAAGGATACGAACAAAACCACTATTACGCTATCAAAGATCTAGAGTCCTTGCCTCAAATAATAGAAAAGGAAGAGTATTTTAAGCGCTCATTAGCACTTAATACTACGTTCCGTGAAAATTGGCAGGAAGTTAAGGACGAAATCGAAACGTTGCTAAACGAAATAGACTTATATTCCGTAAACAAGAATGGCAGCATAACGTTAATGACATTAAGAAGATTTATTAGAAATAAAGGAGAAAAATATTTCAAGAAATCTACCAGAATTTGTTTCACAATAATGAAACAATCGTGGCAAAAAATTTGGCACGAATATAAGGAAATATGTGATAACATGCGGGAAATAGGTAATTAATAAACATACAAATTATATAATAAAACCAAATGAAATCACGATTAACCAAAAGGCTAATACATAATTAAGATTGGTCGAACAAAACACTGAAAATCTCCACGGAATGTCCACGTGGAAATAATGATTGGCTGACAATCGCAGTAAGTAAAAAAGCATCTTTACGATTATGGTGTCAGGAAGGGGGAGAGTTATGGAAAACGCAACCGCGAAATGAACCTCTCAAATGGAAAAAAGTCAAGGGCATGGAAACTGACCAGAAAATCAGTTGGTATATAACTGCATACGAGAAAAGAGACAGCAAAAACATCACAAATAATAACGTCGAGAACTGCCTTGAAAACTTATCACTGTCCACCACTTATTAGGAAAACAGTTAGAAATAAATAAAAAACGACAAGAAAACACTAATAGTTATATTATTAAAACCGCTCCAGGCTGATAAATGGCTAATGAGTGGAGACTTAAAGGGTACCACCCGTGTCGACGCCCTACACAATATAACCCTATAGTATAGACTCGAGTCTATTAGGTCCAGAAATAAAGAAATGGACTTTAGGGTATGAAAGTAGAATTCTCGAAACGTAGTGTAGAGTTTCGGAGTACACACAAATAAACTACATTTCTAGATTACGTGCCCTTGAACCAAACTTAAACAACAACGTGCCATTAATATATTTTATTTCGCGCGAACAAGTCGAATTGGCGAAATAAAAAAGAGCCACTAAATTTTTCAAAAAAAGAGAACGGCAAACTTCCAAGTGGATATAATTTTGAAAAACCCACACCAATTAAATAATTACAAAACATCCAAAACAACAAGGTAAAACACACATTATTTAATTCCCCACCCTTATAAACACAATATATATACCCTAGAGTCCAGAAACTAGCTATTAGGTCCAGAAATAAAGAAATGGACTTTAGGGTATAAATAACTAAAGTTAATACAGATAAAAGAATCTTGAACTGTCATATAAAGTAAAAACCGGGAAGGAGAAATCTTTTCGATTGTACGTCAAAAGCAAAATTGCGATTCTAGCTTTAGAGAGTTGTTTTTATTGCTGCTACTGTACATGACTAATAAGGTGCTTGCAGAATGCGAAACAGCTTGCGTAGGCGGGCCCTATCTTTACAATGATAAGTCCAACCCATTGGCTGAAATTTTCAAACATCAATTTACTTCTAGCCATGTACGTTATTAGTACAGTATTAAGCCTGACATCCAACATTACAAACAATGTTGAAAATTAAAGGAGGAGATAGTTTTATTATTTTTTTGAGGAGGCTTAGGTACTGTTTTTTTAAAGAAACCCACCCGCGATAGCATCATTACTCGAAACCCAGACAAGATATCATCAAACGGTTTTTTGTATCGTGTACCTGACCGAAATTCATACGACAAGATTTTCGTTTTTGCTCACCAAACCGGTTTACGGGAATTGTCGTTCCGACCGGCAAAATCGGGTTTCAGAAAACCGTACGATAGATTTCTATAAAAACTTGCGTCCATGGTCAGTTTTTTCATCAAAAATTTTTGGTGAATTTATTTTGACATTTACACCTCAATGCTGTCAAATTACACTATTTGTATTTTAATAACTGCTGAATATATCTAGAGTGTAAAATACATATTAGTTATAATTTTTGAAGAGAAATTTTTTGGCAATATTTATTTTGAAATTTGACACCGTACATTGATGTCAAATAACACTGTGTTTTTATTGGTAACTGCTGAATATGTTGCCAAAAAATTTCTCTTTCTAAAATTACCCGGATAAGTATATGTCCGTCTAAATATATTCGGCAGTAATTAAAATAGTAAATCATGTAATTGGACATTAATGGAGGTGTCAAATTTCAAAATAAATATTGCCAAAAAAATTTCTCTTAAAAAATTACCCATATAAGTATTTTACCATTAAGAATATATCAGCAGTAATAAAATACAAAAATAGTGTAATTTGACACCAATTGAGGTGGTCAAATGTCAAAATAAAATATTAACAAAAAATTTATGATGAAAAACTCACCATAACCGCGGAGTTTTTATAAGAATCTACCGTACGGTTTCTGAAAACCGATTGAGAAAGAAAACAATTACCGGTAAACCGGTTTGGTAGGAAAAACGAACAAATTCTTGTCGTATAAATTTCGGTCAGGTACACGATACAAAAAACCATTGTGATGATATCTTGTCTGGGTTTCGAGTAATGATGCTATCGCGGGTGGGTTCCTTTAAAAAAACAGTTATCTTATTAACCCTTGGAAGCTCAGCACCACTTTAGTGGTGCTGAAAATTTTGAAACCGCTGAAATCGGATGAAAAAAAAGTCCTGGAAATTTTTTGATCAAACCCAACATAGAGTTTGCCACGGGAATTCAAAATGGCAGTTTTAAATTTCTAGGACTTCTCGTTCAAAAATTATTTTATCTTACTTTTTAGAGAATTTTTTTCAAAAAACTTTAAAATGCTTTAAACGATAGATAAAATCTGAGAACTGAGTTTTTAGGAAAGTCTTTGAGTATCTTCAAAAAATAAAAAATAAATTTCCACCATCGGAACTCTTTTTTTTTGTGAGTGATTTTTCAATTTGTGAGAAAAATTCGGAAAAAAATATGCTTCGATTTTTTTGAAAGTAGGTTCAAATGAAAGCTACGGCAACACTGATCAGAAAGTTGGCTTACGCCGAGATAATATTTCGAAGTCTTAGCGGTTAAATTAATAACAAACGTTGTTTTATAACTTTATTTTTGATCACTCGCGCTGCTAATCGTCTATATTTGAGAAAACGGAGAATAGATTGAAAATCAAAAAAAAATGTGAAAGCCAGGGTCCTTAATGAGTGCGAAATATTGAAAGAAATGTTTTTGAAAATATTCCTGTTTTCAATGAGAAGTAAGTGATCAAAGCCCAATCTTGCAGCTTAGTTTCGGCCGATTTAAATAAAAATTTAAAATCTAATTGATTACCTCCGCTAGAGTTGGACTATCCTTACAAAATTAAATCATTCACGGCTTTATAAAATGTAGTTAATCCGTAATGAATGCTCAAGTCGCCCCACTTTAGTGGTGCAGGAGCCTCTGCCGAATAAAACAATTTGGAAGCTTCCAAGGGTTAAAGGTTCCTGAACTGATATTAAAAAAATTTTCTTCAAGTGAGGTTGCAACATCATCTTTTCTAGTTTATCAAGAAATCGCGTCGGAAAAGTAAAAAAACGTCATATCAGCGACACCTACTCCCTTATATCATATACTGTATGTGTAAACTTGGACTTAACGCGAGATCAAGTAAATTAGAGGAATTACTCTATACTAGTAAGTCGTGTGATTCATTGCCAATGCCTATTTCATCACTTCAAAAGGGCGGATGGTCTATTTTCATCCTTATTGTTAAAACTAAAAAATCGATCCAAAAACAAATGCGATTAATCTCACTGGGCTTATTAAAGAGTCGATTATTTTCTTTTCTTCACTGACGTAAATGTGGCAAAGTCACTTTAACAAGCATTCATTTAGTAACAATGATGTTAGTTTTATAGAATGTCCGAGAAATTTGATTTTAAAAATGTCAGGTACGATTGATCTTTAAATTAAAAAATTACACCCATAAATTGGACACCAAGCCTAGTATAATCGTGAAAAATACAGTCATTTTCATAACCATTAAAATGAAATTTGACATCAGGAAATCTGAAACCAGCACTAAATCGGGTAGTTTGATTTGGTTGTATGTTTCTAAAACTATTGAAAATACCGTAGTAAAATTGTTTCATTGCTTTTGGTTATCTTGTAATCTAGATCTTAAAAAATTGATTTGTTATTTATACCAATCCATCCATATCTTTTACTAGTGCTATAAAATACCGCAAATCACAGTTTTTGATGCCATAAAAATATATATTTTCAAACAATGGATTTTGTTACAAACATGTTAATTTTAAATAACTAGACTGTTTAATTATATGATTGAAAACTATTTCTCAGACTAGTGGCCAAAGGACCTGAATCAGTCTGACACTTGAAATGATAATGTAAAACCAAAACTATAAATAATTTGTTTTATTATAACAAGATTCGTTCAATGAAAAATTAGATTTATTTATTTATATTTTTGTTTATTAACATTATGACGGAAGAGCAAATACCACTACGAGAAGAATCGTAAGTTGAGATATTGGCATATTTACGAGGAGAATTTAGGTTCGAGATTAAAATGTAAAATTTTTACGTTATGGCTTGAAAAATTTCAAGAAATATCATGTGAAAAAATTTTATAAGATTGACGCAATTTTCCTCGGCAAATCTGCGATCGTATATCTATCAAGTTTTTATCAAAAATAGTATGAAAATAAATTTGTTAACCCCCACGGGCACAGAGCCATTTAACTGGCTTTGATTTTTTTGAAACGTCCAAAAGGTACGAGAATAATTATTGTAGAAATTCAAGATTCAATTCGCCCTAAGAGTTTGCGATGAATTTTTTGAAAATATAATTCAAATTGCTTTCAGATTAGCCGTTCAAATATATTTGACCCTACTTTTTTCTGAATTCTTAAAAATAATAATGTTATTACTAAATGTAGAACTTATTTTATTTATTTCGGTTTGAAAACAGAAAAGTTGATTATAAAAAAGTAAGCAGAGCAGAAATATTAGGAGCAGAGTCGTCAGCAGACATATTGTTTACAATTAATTCCACCGTTTCAGAGATGAAAATCATCATTTTTTGTAGACGAACCCGATAAGATATTTTAAATCAGACAACATATTCGAAAAGCTTTAATAAGGTCCTTAAAATTTAAATTATCTAAACATAATTATTTAGAAATTTAAGTCTGTTCTTTATCTCAATGACTAAAAAAATAGTTGAATCAAAGGAATCCTACTTTTACCATAGTAGGGGTTTAAAGTCGAGCCAGAAAATTGGCTTTGGTACCTGAGGGGGATAACAATACTCAAATGAGTGAGGGGGTTGATGATGAATTTGGAATTTTACTTAACTTGTTTAATCTAGAGCATTCAACATAATTATTCAGCATCTGAAATTCTTTTCCCCTGTCGTCAAAAAACCTGTCTAGTAAAAAGTGTCCACGCACCTGAAAATTAAAGCAGAGAAAACTGAAAAACTCATGCTGTATTATAATTGAAACCCGACATAATTATGCGGAACTTCGAAAATAATTATTAAACCAGTGTATTTTAAATATTCTTCATCCGGTGATGGTCTTTAATCCATATATCAGCTTTTAATATTGGCCATATCTGTATATATATATGTACAATATGTGTAAGTTCACTGGTTTAATAGTTATTTTCGAATTTCCGCATAATATCACATATAAACACAAGCGGTTCAGAAGTTTTCACAATTCAAACAATTTTTGGTTCAGGAGCTTTCCCATTTTCAAAAAAATCGCAGCTGTTTTGAGAAACCATTGGACTTTTGATAACATTATAGATGACTTGGTATTTATTTGAGAATTTTTGGCAAATGAGTAATATTTAAGAATTAAGTGGGGATACCCCATCTTACATGACCAATTAACTCTCTGGCTCATATTAGTAAAATAAATAAAATGATTTTGGAGGTGTAATTGGCGCTGTTCATTTTTGACCTAAGGGGTGGCCCAGGCAAAACTAGGATATTCTAGACCTTATTACGGGAAAACGAAAAAATGAAATTTTTTTTAAAGCTTACGGGTAAGGCATTAACGTCTCCTAGCGATTTATACATTAAAATTCATTACCATAAACGTAACTCTTTTACACTCCGATAAACCACAAGCTTTTTTCGAAGCAAATTTTCGAATTTCCAGTTATTTAAAAAAACAGTGATATTTGAGTTTTCATTCAATTTTTTGATGTTTTCAGAATCAATAATATATTGTCAGAAATTAATGAAATCGAAATTAATTTAGTATTAGCATCTTTCGATTTTTTTGACAAAAATTTTCTAACGATTTTTTCAAGTTTTTTTGACGGAAACAACCTCGTTGAATTCATGTATATTATTTTAAACTCCCTATATCTGCTCATTACATAACTTGACTTCTATAAAAGTCATTAATGAAGGCCTCCGAATTTGCTCGGACCACCCCCTTAAATACATCAGCCGATTACAAGCGTAGGAACGACTCAAAACAAATAATGAGCCAGTTAGGAAAATGACTGTTCTGAAATTCTAGTTTAAATTTCTAGAAAGTGTAAAAATCACACATTTTTCCATGAAGTGATCAACTATTTTATTGTACCAGTCTTTTAAAATAAAGCAATTGAAAATCGAAAAAAACAAACGACGTCTTGATTTTAATCGCTCAGTATATTTTACTACTATAGGTTTTGGCGAAGCAGACACAAGTCTAAGTCGACAAAACCTACGCATTTTTTTTCTGAAATCCGAAAAACGTTAGTCTAAGCAAACAAAATAGGATTTCGAATTATGTCCGCTTGGCAAAAACTGAGAGAACTTAAAAATACTCGTTTTTTTTAAATGCCTAAGATGTGTGCTATCAAAACTGCGTAGACGAAAACTAGAATTTCAAGTAAAATCCAAATTAACGATATGTTTCATTAAATTAATTCTAATTTTTGCATTGAAACCGGTTGGTTTATGCTATTCAAATTAAGCCAAAAAAATTTTGACGCTCGGGTTTTTCTGGTGCCACGAATTAATAAATAATCTAAAAAATTTACCGATAAATTCGGTCATAAATTATCTTTACATATCGTAAAAAGTCAAAATCCCCGGTTCTGAGACAGTCAAGTCAACATTTCTGGAGATTTCCCACAATTATTTTTTTAATCAAATACGATATTTAAAATGTGTCAGACTGTCTTTTTTAAATAGCGGCTAATGTGTTTATTAGTTAAAGGAGCGGATGAAACTGCTAGGTTTTATTTATTTTTATAAGCTCTTTAGCGTGTACAAGTCAGAATGTAAATTTGAGATATCGAGAGATTTGATGCGAGATAATCAAAATCCTAATTATGAGCTGGGCGGCTTGCAAAAAGGGGTTTCGTGCATCGAGCTCTTAGAACCAGAAAAGTATTTTGAGAAAATAATATTTTAATTTGTGAGATGACTAGGCCCGAAATGATAAGGTTGTTTAAAATCAGGCAGCCAACGATCACTGATTTATTAATTTTTCTGTCTGTTGCTGGAGTTATTTACTTGGGAGCTGATCTTTTCAAAGCATTTAAGAAGTATTTCTCTGATTTATTAAAATTTCTTAACTTGAGTTTCTGAAGAACATATACATTTTCCCAAGAAAGATTTACTATTGATGTAAATTATCTAATTGTACTTGTAATCTTTGAAAATAAACTTTTAAAAATATCTAAAAGGCAAACATATAATTCGCAAAAGTTGGGTCGTCAATTTAGTACTTATAAATTATAAGTTACTATGATGTTCGTCTATAAGGACAATATGGCAGAAATATGACCAAAACCTACGCTTTTTTATTTTGGTCCGTCCCTCAATAAGGACAATATGGCAAAAATATCGAAGGGGTCTTTTTTCTGAAAATATCTATAATTCACCTCTTTTTAGTAAAAATATTAGTGGAGAGCAAAAAAAGAAAAAAAGGTCTTCATATTTTTTGGGGAAAATTATGGTTTTTAAAATTTTTAACAAAATCCTATATTATATTAAAAGTAAGGACAATATGGCAAACATAACCTCAATTTTAAAATTTACAAAGTTGTCATTATATTTTCTCAAATTGTCCTTATACTTCCTCAAATTATCTTTATTTTCCCCCAAATTGTTCTTATATTTCTAAATTTTCCTAATTTGTCCTTATGTTCCTCCAAATTGTCCTTTTATTCCCCCAAATTGTCGGTATTTTTCTTATTCTTCCGCAAATTGTCCTCATTTTCCCAAATTGTCGTCATATTTACCAAAATTTTGCTTATACAGTTCTTCAGAAATTATCCTTATATGTCCCAAAATTGTCTTTATTTTCCAATTGTCGTTATATTTTCAAAATAAATCTTATTTTTCCAAGTTGTTCATTTCGATTGTTGGCAAAACATAAGAACAATTAACCTCCTCACACCCAGAAACGAGAACTTCGCCTCACA
>SCLH01000469.1:0-10564 GCA_004367855.1 Oikopleura vanhoeffeni | reverse complement strand
AAATACTTTCCTAAAAACTTGCTTCCTCAGAATTTCGATATCATGTATCGTTTTCACACAATTAATTTTTTAAGAAATTTTGACAAAAATCCTAAAAAAAGGTAGGAAAAAATAACTTTCGAACGGCTCATCGTATAAAATTTTCAACAATATTTTTGGAAATAAAATTGAAAACTCTATGACATATTTGAATTGTAGGTCTGTGACGATGTTATTTCTGCGCCGTTTTGGCTCCCGAAATTTTTTTTTGCCTTTAGATAGTCAAAGGGTGTGAGGGGGTTAAGGAAACTATAAGGACAATTTGGGAAATATAACGACAATTTGTAAAAATAAGGACAATTTGGAAATATAAGAAAAATTTGGGGGAAAATAAGGGTAATCTAGGAAAATAAAGACAATTTGGGGAACTATAAGGAAAATTTACGAAAATAAGGAGTTTTTTGGAAAATAGGGATAATTTGGGAAATATAATGAAAATGCGGACAATTTAAAAAATCAGGAGATTTTTTTGAAAGTAAAAATTTCGAACTTTAATTCTTAATCTAAAACAATAAAAATTGTTGTTGAAATTTTCGAAATTCTAATTTTTTTTAAAAAATCGTTTTGTTTGTTAAAAAATGTTAAAAAACCTCTTGTGATAATTTTTTTGTTAGAAAATGTTTTGTTTCTTAAAAAATGTTAAAAACGTCTTGTGATAATTTTTTTGTTAGAAAATGTTTTGTTGAAAAATTTATTTTTTTGTTAGAAAATGTTTTGTTGAAAAATTTATTTTTTTGTTAGACCACTTTTTTGCTCTTTGACCAAAATTTTCGAAAAACAGCTGTTTTATTAAGAATATTGTCATTAGGTTTTTGCTATATTGTCATTAACTTTTGTCATATTTTCGTTACTTTTCTGTCATATTGTCCTTAACTTTTGTCATATTGTCCTTAGATTTTGTCATATTGACCTTAATCTTGCCATATTGTCCTAGGTTTTGCCATATACTGTCTTTAATTTTTGCCATATTGTCTTCATATCTGCCTATTATTTCCTTAATTTTTGTCATATTCTTTACATTTTCGCCATATTGACCTTTGAAATTTCCTTTAATTTTAAGGACAATATGGCAAAACTAGGACAACATGGCAAACTAAGGACAATATCGAAAATCCTGCTAGTCGTCAATTTATCACTACGTCACAAATAGAGAAATCCAGTCATTTCATTGGTCACTTTCTATTCTTTGTGACGTAGTGATGAATTTCGACGACTAGGCAGGATTTTCGATATGGCAATACACTACGCTATTTATTTTGGCTCGTCCCTCTATAAGGACAATATGGCAAAATCTAAGGACAATATGGTAAATTTGTTTATAAAACACCTGTTTCTCGAACAAATTTGACTAAAGAGCAAAAAAAAAGGGTCTTCATGTTTTTTGGAAAGATTATGGTGTTCAAAAACTTTGGCTTATGGTTTTATCCCTTCTCGGTTATTTTTGAAATTTTTAGAACAATTTTAAAAAATAAGGACAATATGGCACCAAAAGTTAAGGACAATATGGCAAAATCTCAGCTGTCCTTATAGACGAAAATCACAGTATAATGTACAGCATGTCACATTTTTGCTTCCGTTCTTGATTTTTGCATAATTTACTATCCTCCAATCAAAACGTTCAAATTTGACAAGCACCTACGTGTTTGTCAGATTAAAAAGTTTTTGATTGGCGGATATTAGATTATGCAAAAATCAAGAACGGAAGCAAAAATGTGACATGCTGTACATTATACTGTGATTTCGTCTATAATGTACAGTATGTCTAAAAAAAGTGCGAAAAAAAGAATTATTCGGATCATATTACTGAGAATCGTCTATAATTTGGAGAGAATTCTCCCGGTCCTTCCTCAAAGTATCCCGCGAAAAAATTAGACACTGTATGTGTTTATTTTTGAGGTCAGAAAGACTGATATAACTCAGTAAATATAAATAACCGAATCCACATATTTGGTTATCGTATTTGCTTGGTTATTTCTGCATTTCTAATCATCATAAATAAACATATAAGGTACAATATTGTTTTGTTTTACAATTTACTTACGATATATGACCATCAAATTAGGTTAATTAAATAAAACAATCGAATTTTTGTATCTTGGGCCGAAGATTTTTTTATTCGAATTGTCAAAATCTGAAATCGGTACAAATGTACTACATTAATTTTATTCTTTACACTGAGAATAAAAGCTTTTTTTATTAAAAATTGTTATTTAAAAAAAATCGATGTCAACATAAAACACAACCGTTTGGTTATATAAAAAATATAACTGCCCGTTTATCTTCCGACTATATGTAGTGGGGTGATCAGTCGCAGCCGCAATATTATCGAGTGAATTTATATACAATTCCCTTAGAGTAAAAAAGCTGAGACTACAACGTCACTCCACCCACACAATCAAAATGTTTAGAGAATTTGAATGATCTAATAGCGACATTTTCGAACAGAAAATATTACATGAAATTATGGGGGTTCTCTGAGTGACCAAAATTTGTTCGCCGTGCTTGACCCCATTTCACACCGGTCATTTTTTCCAAGCCATTTTGATAGGGGGGGTTTCATTTTGGTCACTTAGACCGCGCACTCTGAGTGACCAAAATTTTGGTCACTCTCAAGCTTCAATAAATTGGGCACTTGAAGCGCGCGGTCTGAGTGACCAAAATTTTGAACTTTATTTGCTGCACAACGTGAATTCTTGACCTGACGCATCATAGCATATGATTCATAAGCAGGTCCAATCAAATCGCGAGAGTTATGAATCAAGTCTAATCTTTTGTGTCCTCTGAGTGACCAAGATTTTGAACTTTTTTTACACCCAAGGGAAACACTAAGAATTTGTTTTCATTTTGGTCACTTAAACCGCGCGCTCTGAGTGACCAAAATTTTGGTCACTCAGAGGACACTCGAAATTATTGCGAAATCTATTTGGTGGAACAATTGAAACTTGGTACACTGACTGTACCCTTATCCGAACGCATCCTTATCCGAACGTTGTACCCTTATCCGTACGATTTTTGGTCGAGATGAACACGCTTATAAGCCTAAACGCCTATATAGACGTGTACTCTTATCCGAACGTTGAACCCTTATCCGAACGATTTTTGGCCGAGCTGAGGTGTTCGGATAAGGGTACAGTTAGTGGTATATATAAACACATTACTTAAACTTCTCAAATGAGAACTGCAATTTTTTCTTCACCTCGCTTTCTCATCATTGGCCCTTAGAATTCAGAATTTTCGAATTATACTTTTGTTACCTAAAATCAGTTCCATACGCCACATGTTCACGTTAAACGTGTTAAAGCTCGTCACTCTGAGGGCCTTGTACAAACAATTATTAGTTAAAATACTCTAAAAAACCCATTTTTAAATAAGCAGTACTAATCTGTATTTTCAGGGACCAGCGCCGGGCTTCCTTCTTTCACAGAATATCAGATTCAAGATTGTCATTACGCGAAAAGCTGTTGTGTATATTATGTGTTATGTTAATAGTTGTGACAACGATAGTTATTTGTTTTCCAAAAATAAACCCTATGCCTGCCACATTTCGAGGCGCAATAACTGATGATAACATATCAGTTTCTGAAGACAAATGCAACACAAAAGGATGCATTCAACTCAGTTCTTCAATTTTATCTTCAGGTATAGATTCGAGGTTCGAGTTCTGATGCAATCAAACTTTTTTTTATTTAGTCTCTGACGAAATTGACCCGTGTGATGACTTTTTTGAATTTTCTTGCGAAAACTGGATCAAAACGTACCCGATGCCAAATGGTAAATTTATTACATTTTTAACCTTTTTTAACATACAGTTTTGCAGGTAAATCAAATTGGGGAACTCTGCATCAAAGATCGGAAAAAACGACATTTGAAGTGAAACACATCTTAGAGCGTGAAGACGACGATTCTAAAGTGCCATTATCGGGTCCGCTGAGGCGAATTTATAATGCATGTCTAGACGTTGATGAAATTAATGCTAGAGGTGCAGTACCAGCTCAAGAATTTATTCAAAAGCATTATGGTGGTTGGGCATGGCAAATAGAAAAGCCAATGAAATTTCAGGTTATTATTTTTTCAATTTTATTAATTCTGACGGAATATAGGAAAACCTTGATTTTCTCAATTCACCCATAATTTTTTGATTTGTCTTTAAGTTCTCACCCCATAATTTGTAGAAAACCATATGAAACAATTTAATTAGCTCTGAATTTATTTTTCACCATATATCCCTTTATCACACGTTGGTTAATAAATTATACTAGGACAATCGTCCAACATCATTTACTAACCAAAGTGTGATAAAGGGATATTCTTAAAAAATTGACGTAAAATATTTTGAGGTCTAAATCAAATTTCTGTTTAAAAAATAAAAATCCCCGCAAAATTCTCCAATATTATTTTAGTGATAATTTTTTCTTGTTTTATATTCTGCGGTAAGATTTTTCTTTTATATAAAAACTTTTATGAAATACTTGAAATTCCCTCGGTCCGTGCTCGTTATACGTCAATTTAATCAATTTCTTTGACGCCATTTTTGACTGTACATTATTATAGGATTTGATCTCAACTGGTCATAAATTTGGAAGTGCTCCCATGTTCGGATTTGGCGTTGGTACAGATCTGAAAGATTCGAATAAACATATTTTGTCCTTTGAACAAGATGGGCTTAGTTTTATGAATCGAGATTATTATATTAATAGAACAGACGGTGTTCCATTCGATATTACAAAACCATCTGATATAAATTCATATTTTCAATATATTGTTGGAGTCATTTCATTGTTGGAACCAACTAGAGATACTGAGTTTCGGATTTTTATTCATTCACTTTAATTTTTTTACAAATTTCATTTAAATAGCCTTGTAAAATATTTTATATTAAAATAAAGTCCTCGTTTCTGGTTGGTTAAAATTTCGACGAATCAAAATTTTGAACTTAGGTAGTATTCAAATTTTGAAGTGCCAAGAGCTTTAAAAGGGACAAAAATGATGATAGTTACATTTGAAACCACCATAAAAAACTGCCTCTGAAAATTTATTGAAATCCTGATTTCCGATTTGTTAGAATTACGACCAATCAGAATCAAGCTGAAATTTAACAAAGTCGATAAAGACGTTGCGCTTATAAAATAACATTTGTGTAACTAAAATTAAGTTCGAATGTTAATTTATACTTTAATTTCTATTGTTGAAAATTACTCACATTACTTGTATGTTAAAAAATGTTTGTGAAATACAGTTGGTGACGACTTAAACTATAAAGTATTTAAACAAAACATACCGTTTAGCAAACAATATTAAAAAAAAAAATTTGATATATTTAATTAAACTAAGTTTCGCGTCAGCATCTTTCAGGTTTGAAATAAAATAAAAAGAGCAAGTTTTAAAACGAAAAAATAAGTCTTTTAACAAAGATGAAAATTAGTTTTTCGGCAAAAATTTGTTAAAAAATCATTTTGTTAAAAAGTCTTTGTTCAGCTTGTAAACGCCAAATTAACAGCTTAGTTTGCCAATCTATTTTATTAATATTGTTAACCACTTTATGGTTCATTTTTTATTTCCGATTATAATGAAAGGTACTACCACACACGACTTAAATAATGATCACATTTTTGCGAATTTCGTTATCTTTACAATTTTTGTTAATTTCAAATTCGCCGCTTGATGACAAGTTCTTGCCTATTTAAGGACCTGCCATAATCTTGTGAGATCTCAGAAAATCATATTTACTCGATTTAGTACATTATTTTCTTGATCAAAATATTTTTAGTTATTATTAATAAATGCTAATCACGAATATTATTCAAAATTAAAAACTAAATTTTTAAAAGTTTGACCGAAAATTTTTGTTAGACGTTTCTGTTATTTTTTAGAAAATAATTTTCTAACAAATAAACATCCATTCGAAAGAAAATCCGAAGCGATGTTTTGGATGTTCTTCATTTCGAACAACGTTTAGCAGCAATTATGATGAGTCTTGAGCAGCAAAGGGATTTTTCTGCAAACTACCACGTCATGAACTTATCCGAATTAGTAAAATTGACCGTCCTTGATGATTTTGACTGGGTCGACTTTTTGGGAACTTTTTTCACAGAAGACCCTGTAAAACCAACCGAGAAAATTGCAATTTATGCACAAGATTATTTCAGCGGTTTGGCGGAAATAGTAAAAAGTACAGAATATAATATTCTTCATAATTATGTCGTTTGGCTTGGAATAAAATCACTGATTTATACGCTTTCGGAAGATTTTCAAATATTACGATATGATCTGGTTTTGAAAGTTAATGGAGTTGATTTGTCTTGCAATGAAAGATGGAGAATTTGTACAGAACATGCTAGAGATAGCTAGGGTTATCAAATCAAATCGCCTAACATAATCATTTTTCAGATCTTACCATTCTATTAATTATGATTATAAGGACTTCAGTTTATTTAAGGGGGTTCTATAGGCAGCCCATATCTTTTGTACTGAAAATTATTTTGACTGATTTTAGAATTTTTATCCCACGTAGAATTGTTTAATTATATAAAAGAATAAAAATTGAAAAATTACATTCTGGAATTTTTTTTCATAAAATTTGACACAAGCCCTATTAAGAGAATATAGGTTCTAAGGGCAAGTCGTATTCTTTTGAACTAAAGAGCTAGAAAGGGTTGAATTTTGATAATGTTTTGAAACTCACGGGCTTTTTTAGTTCATATAACTCAAAAATCGTCAAAAAATAACCAAAAATTTTCCGGAAAAAATCATTAAAATTTTTTCGAGTGTCGAAAATAAATAATCTTATCTGCTCTACGCGCTCGAACGGTAAATATTTGGTCAATAGTTTAACATACCGTTTCCAAAAACATTCAACTTACGAACGTTTTGGTCTTAAAAAAAACTGGAATTGAACGAATTGGATGTCAAAAATAAATTTTCAAATCGTACTCCTGGGAGTTAAAAAATGAAATCGTTAATCAGGCACAACAGTTTGTTAACAATTATTTACGAAACAACATAGTCACAGGAAAATAGTTGCCATGTAGCATAAAAAAAAATACAACTTCCGGTGGCCCCACATAGCAAAAAACAGTTCTTCTTCGCCAGCTTTGCATAACCTTTTTAGTGGACGACCAAATTAAAAAAAAGGGAAGCACAGTTTTTTCTCCGCCTTTGAATTTTCGCAGATAATGTCAAATCTTGAAACACTTTCCTAAGAAATAGGACGCAAAAAAAATACAGCTTTTTCAAGCAAAATTTTTTGCCCTGGTTAACCTGCATTTCCGTTGTTCAACATGCTATCTTAAAAATATGCTTCAAACGTCTTCCAGAGGATTAGACAATAACTTATCGAGAAGTTTTATCCACTCCTATGTCTATCAGCCGCAGAAAATAAGCAATTTCAAAAACGTCCAATTTTGCCTATAGAACCCCCTTAGGTTATGTGGTTCTTACATTTTCTACAGTTATATGGTCCATAAAAACACCGAACAGTCGTTGATGTTTAAAAGCACAAAACAACCAATAAGACAAAAAAATTTCCGAAATTATTGCGTTTTTCGCTTTTTTGCTAAAGATTTTTCTCAAATTATGTTCAAAAATAAACGTTTGTGTCAATTTGACCACTGACACTTCGAAATTTGGGTGACGTCAAGCCAACTTCTCTTCATGTGTTTCCTCAGCTTTCTTTTGAGCGCTACTTTCGAAAAAATCGAAGCAACTAATTTTTTTCGGAATATTTTTCCACGTGACCTTGAAAAATTCATAATTTTTGTTTTGGTTCGAAATTTGACAAAAACGCTACTACCAGCAAGTCTTCTGTTGTTTAGAGCTAGCTTTTGCAAAATTGAGTAAATTTTGAAATTTAAGCCTAGGAGGAGATAGATTTTCGATTAAAAAATCCAAAAAACCGTATTTGGACCCGGTTTTTACGTATTTAGAATATAATATGCACTTATCGCAAAAGCGCTCCTACAAGTTAGTATACTAATATACAGGTTATATTAAAATTAGAGTTTATTTTCAAAATATAACCCCAGAGAGTAGGAATTTCCGTTTTGGCTAGGTGCTCTGTGCCGCTTATGTGTAAGAGGTGTGGTCATACAAAAAAGTTTTTGGGCAGAATTCTTTTCGCAAGTTGAAGGCTAGTTTACAACGGTATCCTGCATATATACTCCAAGGCCCTTGTTCGCTAAATATTTATCGAGACATATGTCAAATTAGAACCACCATACCCTTAAGATTTATGTCTTAAGGTATCCCTGCCCGAATTTGACGATAATTCTCGATGAAATAGCCGAACCAGGGGCCTCGCAGGATATACATTCGATTAGCCAGTTTGTAGAACTAGCTTCAACTTGCGAAAAAAAGTTGCCACAAAACTTTTTTGTGCATGAACTACACTCCAGACACATAGCCGAAACAAGAAGACCTAAGCCAAAACCGAAAATTCCTACTCCTCTGAGTTATATTTGAAATAAACCTAAATTTAACATAGCGTTGGTTTTTTTTTTACGAGCTACGCCCAAATGACGGCTTCTCTGGTATTTTGAAAACCGCCATAAGACTATATAGGCAGATCGAGAATTTAATTCGCGTCTCGCGGTGGAATTTTGTTTTTGAATTTCCTGACCGGTAATGGCGATTTTCGGTCGGTCCATTTTTAAACGTTTTTTCAAATCAGGCACAATCGGCTCTGTAGACTAAACGGGCAAGCCAGGAGTTCGAATCTGATATAAGATTTTATCGATGACGTCATTATGAGTCATTTTGGACTCTTTAGATGACGTCATAGAATCTTTAACAACTTGTTCAAACACGGTAATCTTAATAAAAACCGAAATAAGGGGTTAATTTGACAACGGGGAGTTCGAATCTGATATCATAATTCACTAATAACCAACATTATACGTCAATTTGGTCAATAGGAAGATCATATAACAGAAGTTAGAGAAGACCAGTGACAAGAATAATCTGGGCCGGAGTCGTGATTATGAACTAGATCATGACCGTTCATCGATGTAATCTGAATATCAGATTTGAACCCTTGTACCCGTATTAGTTCTACAGACACGAATTTGGGCCTGTGATGAAACAACTTTGGAAAATGGACGACCGAAAAATCCGCCATTTACCGGTCAAGCCGGTCAGAAACTTAAGAAACACAAATCCACCGGCGAGACGCGGAATTAAATTCTCGATCGCCATATATATAGTCTTGGGGTTCAAAATACCAGAAAGCCGTCATTTGGGCGTAGCTCCTAAAAAAAAACCACCCATAACCTGAAATAGTATATATACAAAACTTTACAGTGGCGTTTTGTCGAAAGTGCTATATTTTTTTTAGAAATGCAAAAAAACCACCGGTTTTTTGGACCATTACGCCTCGAAAAAATCGTAATCTCCTCCAGTTAAATTTGCAAATTAGCTCAAAATTTATTCACAAAAGCCTAGTTCAGAACAAATGAAACTTACGCGGGCGTTTTTTTGCAATTCGAGCCCCAAACTCAAAAATATGAATTTTCAAGGTCACGTGAAGAATGTTTCCGGGAAAAAAAAGTGCTTGATTTTTTGAAAGTAGGCTCAAAAGAAGCTGAGGAAACACTTTGTGATACCTAAGATACCATCTAATAACTCCTAAAATAGTCTCCCTTGATTGTCTGGTCGTCCTTATGTCGAGACTACTTTGCACAGCAACACAAAAGCCGAAAATTTTCCACTTTTGCGAAAACAATTCAAAAAGAATTTAAGTGAAATAATTGAGAACCAGGACTGGATGGAGATGTCAAAAAAAAAAATGGCTCTGTGACAAAGCTGCAAGATGAAAGATAAATATGGAATTCCAATATCTTTTAAATAATACAAGAATTGAGGCAGAAACGCAGGACTAGAGTTGTCCCACGCGTGATTTCTGATGTATACATGGAAAATTAATCTCTGGGCAATTCAAAAACATTGAAAAACATTGACGAAATCCTGGATAAGGACAGTTCTGGTCAATGTCATTGAGGAGCAAATGCTATTATAGACCCACTGACAATGCTATGGTTTTTCCAGCAGTTGAAATCATTTTTGTGACAAAATAAGCTTTAGTGTTTCGATTGTTTGGCCAAAACGCGAACCATAACCGCCGAGTTTTTTCTCGTTTACTGCGTTGTTTATTCCGCAATAAATGAACCAATCAATACAGGTATTTCGGATATTGACTTATCACCATCGAGTATTTTGCAGAATAGAAAATAATAACGCAGTAACGAGAAAAACCTCAAGCGTTCAGAATAATTGTAATTGAATATTCTTTCAAATTTTAATGAATACGCAACATTTATCTTGGTTTCAATAACCCAGCAAGCTTTTAGGGATATATATTCCTAGAAACTAGACGGAACAAAACGTTTCTTAGCTTTTACTGCTCTCTAGAAAGTTAAAGCCACTTGAAAGTCATCTGAATGTATTAAAAAATAAAAGTGACTGAAGACAAATGACGATAGTCATATATGAACATATGTAATTTAAGAATTTTTTATTTCCTCAAAGTAGTTAG